>NW_020870477.1:294467-301967 GCF_003789085.1 Penaeus vannamei | reverse complement strand
AGAACGGGGAACAATGAATTTCCAATGTGGAGACAATGGTCCATATTCTTGCTCAAGTTGATGAGCTGCACTCACAAATGTTTTAGCATTATCTGAGTACAGAACTGAAGGAAGACCTCTTCGTGCTGCAAATCTCCATATTGCAAGCATGCAATCAGGAGTTAATGAATCAGTTCTAGGTGCACTGCTCTTACTGCTGCATAAGTAAGCAACAAAATGTACAATTTCTTTGAAGGCAAATCGATACAAAAGAAAGGACCCGCATAATCAATACCTGTCACAGTGAAGGGAGGAGCAAGCTTAACTCTTAATCCTGGTAGAGGTGCAGTAGGCTGACAACAAGTCCTAGAATCATACCTCTGATACTTAACACACATTCTACAAACAGTTTTAGTAATTCTCCCAAAATCCAGTAGCTGTCTCATAAAGTAGATACAATGGTTGATACTACAACATGTTTCTGAAAAATATGCTGAAACCGAACCAAGAGCTTAGCAACATGACCTGAAGGAACAATAACAGGATGTTTACTTTCAGAATTTAAATCAGCTTTCTTCAAACGTCCTTTAATTATCAACAGGCCTTCATCAGCTACAAAGGGATTTGCCTTTTTTTTAAGTTTCTCTCTGCACACAGTAGAACAATTTGGTCTTGGCCTTAGCTAACTCAGCATTAGACAAGGGACATGACATTTTCACAAAATGAGGTCGGGCATTATTAGCAAATCTCATAACCTAAGCCACCACACAATGTGCCTTATTAAAGTGACTCCATCTCTCAACCTCAAATATTTTAGGAGGGTTTACAGATAGACAAGAAATATTCCTTTTACTGTAACATTCTTCTACAGGTAACTCTACAGTTTCTCCTTTATCACTTAGAGTTAAAGGTTCAGACAACCGAGAAGGGCCATTTATCCATAAAGAAGAATTTACAAGGGGTTCGGCTATTCCTTTCCAGACACAAGATTAGCAGGATTTTCTTTACCTGGACAATGGTACTAGTAGCATGGGGAGGTGAGACTCTGAATTTCAACAACTGTATGTGACACAAACACCTTCTATCTATGCAAGTGCAACCTTTGAGTCTGCCCAGTAACAATAAGTCACAGTCTTATCGAAACAGAGGGCAGACATAAACAAATCTAAGAACTTAGCACAAAGTAAAACATCAAGCAACTCTAGTCGAGGTAATATAACCCTCTTTATTAGTGTTACCCTTGACATTGCTACTACTAATGACACTTGGTACGTCCCATCCACAAGAGGAACTCTCAAGTACACACAAGCTCCATACCCTTTCTCTGAAGTTCTAAACCAGACAACTCTTTCCAGGACATTTCTGGAAAGTAGCAACGGTTAATCTTCCAATATTTCAGAGCTGCAATGCTCATAACCCAATTCTGAAACTTATTTTGCAATTCTTCAGGTAGTAACTCATCCCATTCAAGCCCAAGTCTCCATATGTCTTGAAAGAGGATTTTAGCATACATAACAAAGGAACTAATCAAACCAAGTGGGTCAAAAAGCTTGGCTATGAGACTAAGAACTGCTCTTTTGGTCGACATAAAATGTGTCTCCATGTCTAAATCAATACCTTCAAAAATAATCTGGTCTGATAAGGTTAACTATCTCATATTCATAACCATGATCTATTTTGTCAATGAACTTTGTAGCAAACAATTTACAATTTGAGTGCCATTTAGAAAGTGCGAATCCAGTTTCAGCCAGAGTACTTTGAGCTTCTTTAAACGTCTCACAAGCTTCCTCAGCAGTGTCCGGCCCTTACAGCCAATCATCTACGTAAAGGTTTTCCTTTAACTCTTTTACTACTTCAGTATCAGGATAAGATTGTAAGTGATATTTAATGATTGCATTTAGCAAAAATGGGCTATTTGTGTTACCAGAGGGAACACAAACAAACATCATTCTAATGGAGTCCTTGCATTTCCACGAAAAGCGATGAACTTTTCGGTCTTCTGGCCGAACACAAATTGGTAAGAATGCCTTTGTAATATCAGCAGTCAGTGCAACCTTCCACTTTCTGAAACGAATCAATAATTTCACAAGATCTGGGTTAAGTGAAGGACCAGACTCATGACAATCATTTAAAGAAATGCCACTGTAACTAGTTGCAGAAGCATGAATAACTGGTCTAACCTTAGTTGAAGAACTACTCCCTTTGACAGCTGGACGATGAGGCATATAATAAGTAGGCTGAGAACTTACGACTTCACTTGAAGGGACTTCCTCAATTATTCCCTCTTGCTCATAACCAGCAAAGACACTAGAATATTGTTTCTGATGCTCTAATCCTTCCAACCCTTTCCTAGCAATTCCATCATTATTTATAAGATTCTTCTTTCAGTAATCTGACTTCCAGGGCAAGCCTACTTCAAAGCATCCCTCATCATGCTTAACATTTTCACTTGCTTTGACAACCACAGGCAAGATGCCCCTTACTCAAAACACTTGAAACACAAATGGACAGCTTTGATTTTCTCTTCACGTTCCTTCAAGGGAGCTTCAGGATATTCCAGCACTTCTCAGACTCGTGTTTCTTGCTGCAGAGAGCACAATAAGATGATCCTACTTCAGATGAGAAGGGAAGAGCCGATGCAGATGGCACTCTTCTTTTCTCCGAGTCCACAAATCGTCGTTCAGGCTTCCCCATCCCAACGTCCTGGAAGGTTTCAGATCTCTCTCGACGGCTTATCTCCTTCTGCAGGAATTTGAGCAGCCATTCCAGGTCACCTTCATGATCTGTAGATTCCCTTGACCACTCCAATCCTATCTCTTATCTCCAAGATCATTGGAGTTAAAACCATGCCATATTGGTCATTATTGATGCCAAAGCTCCCTAAACTTCTTACATGCCACAGGAGCTGGTCTAGAAGATTCCACAGGGACTCAACATAATTTGCTCTCCTCTTATTAAGGAGCTACAGAGGCGTTCATTAGTGCTTGAATATGTGCACCTAAAGTTATCTGGGGGACGGCCAAATCTATTCTTCAAGATATCACATGCAGTCTTGTAATTTTGAACAGTGAGTGTTAATCCTCGGATGGCAGACAATGGTCTTCCTTGTAACACTGATTGTAAATAAGTCAACTTAGTAATAACAGATATGTCAGTCTTGTCCACTGAGGCTGAAAATCTACCCCCAAATGACTGCCATTGGGTAAGATCACCAGTATATTTGGGAAGCTCTAGCTTTGGTATCTTTGCATCGGACATCCTCAAATTGGAGACTGAGCCTTTGTCACAGCCACTTCCATCATTAGCTCTTTTCATTTGCAGGATGGCCTCAAATCTAACATTTGTCGCAGCTTTGTGAAAATAACTTGCTTCATCAAGGTCTGCATCTAAATCATCCGGGCGTTGACTCTACATCTAAAGCTTCCCGGGTCTGGGCACCAAAAATGTGGGAAACAGTCTTTCGAGACCCACACTTGTTAACAAAACATTTGTAGAAGCAGGATCAAAGGGCTGGGGGTTGTTGACTGAAACAGTGCTGACCTGACAGTGCCACGTAGTGGCCTTTATTTTTATGAGTATTCATACATGAAAACATAAAAATGTTCACCTGCTGCTGCAAGATGTCCTATGCCAGTGTGTTAGAGTTGCCGATATCCTGTTTAGATTTCCTAAAGATCACCGTATGAACGAACAAAACTCTCTATTTCCCAGTCGGGGCCAAGCCGCCGGACGCCTTCCCCAAACTGAGGAACTGTTCGCTTTGCGTCCCTTTACCTTCTTTAATATCCTGGACTGGATTTATACTTGATTACTTAATAACATAATAATGGCTTAATAACTTAACTCAATAATAGCTGGACGTTGTTTTTCAGTTATTTTTTTATGATTACAGATTGTTTGATGCATATGGAAAGCATTTAAAGTAATAATGAAAAAAAAAAAAAAAAATCCTTGTTCAAATAAATAAGACAAAAATCCTTAAACAATCTTAGTGTGAAATGATAAAATGTGGCATACCCAAAGGCAGAATCACAGTCCCATAGTGTGACTAAACCTTCAGCCCTGCAGCACACTCACTATAAATAGTCGTATACTTTTTAGATAAATCAATTTTACGGGTTTAATGTCGCATTTTCTTGTTATAAATCTAATATATTTTCTGTTTTGAGTTGAGTTTGCATTTTATGTTGTTAAATGTTACAGTTACATTACTGGCTAAATAATGCATTTATTATATATTGCTTTATGCAGTGCAATAAACAAGAAAGTAAAGCAGGGAATCCGATAAGCATACTGACCCTAGGCCCTGTAACTGTAATATAATATGTATCTGTTCAATTTTATTATTTATATCCGTTTTCTGTATCATCTAATGTATAGAAAGCGGAAGAAATGTTCTTATGGATAAACGACCTGCCCTGATAGCAACATATGATCTCAAATTATGTTTACACAAAAAATGTAAAACTATATGTAAGAATTTTCGTTAAATTTACAAAGAAAAAATTATTTTGAGGTGAAATACGAATCACATGTTTCATTATCTGTAAATATAAATCGTACGATTTACTCACGTGATTCATTGCCTTAGCGCGGCTTCTTTACGCAATTTATGAACGGCAAATTACTCAACTACTTGGTGGGTTTTATACTAAAGACTCGCAAGAAGTCCAGAATGCACGCTCGGGTCATATGGAGTGACCCTTTAATATCAAGATTTGCAGAGAACATTAGGTAAGGAATTTCTGACAGGTCGTCAGAGATAGCGTTAATGTCTACTGTTTATTAAGCATATCTCATGTTGATATTCATGTTTTAAAAACTATAACATTTAAAACCCTAAAATGTCACTCTCAAGTATTCATTACCCCCCCCCCCTCTCTCTCTCAATTTTCCAGTGCAAATTATATATAAAGGGACGTTCAGAACAGCTAAGCAAGTACCATTGAAGATTATTAACAAGCAACTATGGCTTTAAAGACTAGTAGTAGAACTTTCTGTGGCGACCTGAAGTCTGAAAGGCAAAGGAAGCCCCGGAATGAACAGTCAAATCAGCAATAAAATTTCACTCTCATGTATATATGTATATGTATGTTTATATAGATGAACATGATTACATAAAAATATATTCATACCTACACATTCATTTAAACACGTATACATATATACCCATATGCAGTATATGTGTGTGTGTGTGTGTGTGTGTGTGTGTGTGTGTGTGTGTGTGTGTGTGTGTGTGTGTGTGTGCGCGCGCGCGCGTGTGTGTGTGTGCATACACATGTGTATATGTATATATGTATATATATATGTATATATATATATATACATATTATATTTATATATACATATATATACATATATATACACACACACACGCATACACACAAATATAGGCATTTTGTGTGTGTGTGTGTGTGTGTGTGTGTGTGTGTGTGTGTGTGTGTGTGTGTGTGTGTGTGTGTGTGTGTGTGACAACAAACTTTGAGGCCGGAGTATCGAAAACATTTAGAATAGTTTTTCCACATTAAATACAAATCAGTTTGTGCTCTTTCGAAAGTTCTATTGTTCACTTTTATAATCTATGCCAGTGGTTCCCAACCTATTTTACGCCCGCGCCCCTTTGAGAGTCTTAGTGTCCCCTTTAAGTTTATAATTTATCTAAGGATAAAGGTGGTGAATTTATTTTAAATCTGATCAACAAAAGAAAATGTTCTTTTTCATTTTCTAATATGTTAACAAAAATCAGACATATGGACAAGAAAATATTATTTGAATAAACCCTACAAAAAGGAATCAATTGCTTGAAACATCTACATATAATAATCAAAGAACTAACTGTAAAAATTTTAATGTCAATGAATTTTCAATTCAATGGCTCATTTCTTCCTTTTTCCTTGATTATGAGTAATAAATAGATTAATTGCTTGTCTTCCAGTTGGACACTTTTCGCACCCATCGGAATGCCATCTTACACACCGAGGGTGTACGAGGATCCCTGGTTGGGAAACCCTGATGTAAACATATTATAGTTTTGTATACATCATGAATAGTTTTACTTACTGAAAATACACGTTTACTGCTTCATTCATAACACTGTAGGCGATAAACAGTGTTTGGGCGCAGTTGTCAAATCACTAAAATATTGTTGTTTTCCTGAGATAACTGTTGCAAATAAACGTGTTTTTGTTTATAAGTTTTGTAATTTGAACGGTTATGGCATTGTGGTATAATTTCCTTCCTTTTGTATATAATTGTAAATTTCAACCAATCACAATCGTTACATATCTACGTCTCTCCCACACGGAATACTTCATGCTATACATGTATAGCCAGATAAAAATTGTCACCTCCATACTCGTGGTGTACCAATTGGAAGTTTCCGCAACTGAACAGCCAACAGTAAAAACGATGTCGCCTCGCCAGACCTGGCTTGGAGATATCATGTCCTTGTTGCCCTGAAAGGTGGCCCACGTTCAAACAACCTGGACATAGTTAGGAAAGGTAATCTGGATGTGCTAGGCAAAGGAAGGAGTTAGTGTTCTGCTATGTTTCAGTCCCATCCTATCAAGACAAGTGTCCGCAACCCCCCCCCCCCCCTCCTCCTCCTTTCTCTCACACTCCCACACACACTCTGTCTAATATCTGTGGGCGTGTATAATATCTCTTGAGATACCGAACCTTCGTAAATGGCTTGGCCACAACATTTCGAGGGTAATGTGTGTAAAATTTCAGGTATCGATTCCCTCGTTTTCCTTTAATTCATTTAGGTGCCTCGTCTGTACCAATACCTCCAGTCGCGTTCATGAACCGCTTGAGTGTGAAAGTCCACTTCGCTCCGCCCCTCGCAACATATACTTATAAAATTTAAATTCACTATATGAGTTTAAAGTTAGAGATATAAATTAATTGAAAGTGCATCGTCAGTCAACCTTATTTATTATATTGTTTGTGAAGCTGTTGATGAAAATAAATGAAGTGAAATGAAATGCATTGAATGTGTGCAGAAGGGCATTACTGGGGTATATAGGATGTAGGTACTTCGAAACTTACACTTTTAACATATTGGGTGACAGCCTTTAGAACTGAGCAGATAGGGCACTTCCCAGCGAACCTCCTTCTCGGCTCATGCTTGCTCACTCACTCCGCGAAGGGCCGAGTCTAGCTTCACTCTACGCAAGGCTAAGGGAATATTCCCTTATCCTTAACTCTACCTATTCCTACGCCTTTATTTGTCGTTTCAGCGACTGGCGTCCAATACCTTGTTGGCGTTCCCCCTCAAAAACTATTCAAGAAACCCATTACTTTCAATATTTCCTGCTCAATCCGTCATTTACATATTGATTCCGTTACCTTTGATAATGAAATGATAAATATAATAACGTATGAAATATTGTTATGAATATCATTATGATTTTCCAAATAAGATATCAAAAGTTTACCTGCTTAGCTCCTTAGGATAATGCAGAGCCATATGTCAATATATGGGTCTGGGATAATGCAAACGAAAGATATTTCTGTCTG
>NW_020870477.1:261967-271967 GCF_003789085.1 Penaeus vannamei | reverse complement strand
TTATATGAGCATTAATAGGAATGACGAGGAGGGGGATAGAAGATAACACTGTTATTGATAGCAAAAATGCTGATAAAACTGAGGAAGATAACACTCTTATTGATAACAATCTGATACTGAAAGGACTGAGGAGGAAAATAACGCCATTATTGATAGCAATAATAATGATAAAACTGAGGAGGATAACACTCTTATTGATAGCAATGATATTGATAAGACTGAAGAGGAGAATAATACTTTTATTGATAGGAATAATACTAATAAAACTGACTATATTCATATTGATTAGGATTACATTGACAACATTGATTATCTTTCATAATCGTGAAAATAATACTAATTTTATCCTACGAACGACCGTGAAAATAATATGAATAATAATCCCAACCTCATATGTTGGCAGCTACTCGTTTAAAACCAGTGGGGGTATGATGCGCATGCCCACGTGCCTCGGGGGAAACAAAAACAAGCTAAACAAAAACAACAAGACAAAAACAAATCTTCAAGGCCTTCTGAAGGAAACGCCCTGAATGCTGCATCTTTTTATTTAGCCTCGTTAATGCAGCTTGGTAAATTTGTCACCTCGCCGTGAAATTTCTTCTTCAAAAATATCTGTTTCGCTTTCAAGGTCAATCTTTTCCTGTGGGGTGACGAAGCTAACATATTTTTTTAATTATTTTTTTTCGAAAACTAGGTCAGCTGTCCTGCAGGCTAACAGGTTTACACGAAACTGCTCTTGTTCTTTTTTTTCGAGAAGATAATGTCCAGACATAACAGGTTCTTCCTTCGCGCCAACTGCTTTTTGTAGTAAATCGATTCATCCTTGGAAACAGTGGTACAACTCCCGTTCTTACAACAAAATTCACGATGGATGTGTCAATATTTCAGACGCTGATTAATATAATCATATATCTGTATCTGGATGAAATTTATATGATTATAAGTGTGTATCTGTGTGAATTAAATTTTACAGGAATATATCTATCTATCCGTCTATGAATAAAAATATACATGTAATGAATGGATCAATATATCGGGAAATACCATATTTATTAAATTATTTGTTTTGCTTGCTCAGTATACGAGGCAGAGATCATTACCATCCAATAAAAGTTGATTATAAAGCAGAAGGGAACGAGAAGACACCGTCGCCCAGAAAGGACAAAATGGCGCGAAAAAAACAAAACAAAGGAAGAAAGGGGTGCAGCTGTGACAGGTTCCACGCTCAGTATTCAATACAGGATAACGGTGGAATTAAGTAGCTGTGACACTACGTCAGAAAAGCATTGGATTCGTTTATTTATTCATTTATTTATTTGTTTGTTTACATGCTTTTAGAACAATAAAGGACAGACAGCTTGTTACGAATGATGCAAAGTTGCCAATAATGGTGAATCTTGCTTTCTAACCTAACGATCACCTTAAGTTTGTTCAACTTTCATTGATACACGAAAGAAAAAAAAACTAAAACAAATGAAGGTGGAATTAACAAACAATACATTAACTACACATAAGGTATACAGACCATAACCGACAAATAATGTATTTTCGGCTGGAAACTTCCCGGATTTGGAAGTGATATCCGAGTGTTTTGAAGACACGTGGAGATGAGCTTATGAAGAGATGTCCGGTTACAGAAGAAAGGGATATCCAGTTTTCACGATGGTGTGGAACGAACGTCTAGCAAAAGAGAGAAAGAGACACTCAGACAGACAGGCTGATCGATATAGTAGAGTAGAGAAAGACAGACAGAATCTGGATATATGGCTTATTTTTATTCTTATGAGGTTAATGGAATATCTTGAGGAGAACAAGCCCTTATAAGTATAATGGTGATGATAATGACGTCGATAATGACAACAATGGTAATGAAAATAATAATAAGGAAGATACGAATAGTAACAATGCCAATCTGTAATAATCATAACGCAACAACAACATTAACGATAGTAATAATAATGATGATGACCATATCCTTAACAACAACAACAATTCAATTACGTAATCTAAACCGATATACACAGCAACTGCAACGTACTCCTTCGTTTGCAAATTACGGTCAGCTTGGCAACAGGGAACCGTGAGGCTAAGATACACAGACAGAAAGACACATAGACCTTGAGAGACATTTACAAACACCCAGATAAAGAGGGAGAGACATACAGACAGACAGGCAGACAAGGACATACAGATAGACAGAGAGAGAAAGACAAACAGACGAAGAGACAGAAGACAGACAGATAGACAGAGAGCGATAAGCAGACAGACAGATAGACAGAGAAAGACAAAGAGACAGAAAGACAGACAAACAAAGAGAGAAAAAAAAAACAGAGACAGACAGACAGAGAGAGAGAAAACAACAGACAGACAAACAAAAGGGGAGAAAATAAACAAACAGAGACAGACAAACAAACAAAAAAAAAAGCAGACAGGCAAAGGCAGCCACGCAAAAGGACTAAGATAAAAACATGTCTGGGTACAACTGTTCCAAAAGAAAATTCACTTCTATCCATCAATCGTTCTCGTTTCTGGAACAATATCGCATTTTTTTTATAATGATAATGATGATAGTAGCTGTAATTCAGTTAATTAAAGTAATGATGATAATGATGTTATTAAAAGTAATAGTAATAAGAGAAATAATGATAATAACATTAATAATAATGATGATGCTTAAAATAATAATAGTGATAATGATAATGATATTAGTAAAAAAATAATAATATTAATAATGATAATAACAGTGAGAATAACAACGAAAATAAAATAATGATAATAATATTATGACATAAAGTAATAATAGTAACAACAATAATAGTAATTATGATAATAAAAATGATCATAATGATGATCATGATAATAGTAATATTAATGTTAATAATACGAATAATAATATTAACACTAATAATAACAAATAATAATTAATAATAATGATATCAAAAATGATAATGATAATTAATATAAAGATAAAAATAATGAAGGTAATAATAATGATAATAATAACAATGACAATGGTATTTACGATAATAAAAATGTTGATAACGAGAATGATAATAACAGCGATAAAAAAGTAGTAATAATGATAACTATTAGTGATAATCATTTAAAAAGTGATATTTTAATATATGGTATAATGATTTTATGACATAATAATAGCAAAAGGAGTAATAATCATAATAATAGTAATGACGAAAAAAACAGCTGTTGTGGTTGTTATCGTCATCATAATTACCATTATCATTTTTATCATTATCATAATTATTATTATTATTATTACTAAAATCATTATTATCATCATCATTACTATTATCATCATCATCATTATTATTGCAATTATTGTTCTTATTATCATTATTGTTATCAATATCTTTATCATTAGTAATTTCATGAATATCATCTTTATCATTAGTAATTTCATGAATATCATCTTTATTATCGTTATCATTATTATCACTATTAATATCATTATTTTACTATTGTTTTCATTACTATGATAATTATTATCATTATTCTTATCATTATTGTTATATTCATAATCACTATCAGTATTACCATATTCATCAATGTAATTTATCATTATCATTATTATTATTATCTTCATCGTCATTATTACGCTTGTAATAATAATAATAATGATTACATTAATGATAAAGATAATTATAAACACACACACACACACACACACACACACACAACACACACACCACACACACACAAAAAACACACACACACACACACACACACACACACACACACACACACACACACAACACACACAACACATATATATATATATATATATATATATATATATATAATATATATATATATATATTATATATATATATATATATATATATATATATATATATATATATATATATATACATATACGAACTCAATCACCCGGCCTAACATTGTCACCCTGACCATCACCTTTCCAGCGGGGGCGAGCATGCATCACCATTGCAAAAGAATTGCTCCACGACATGAGGTGAATAATATAAGCATGAGTAAGAACCCAGAAAGGCTTATACACAGATGGCGGTTAACAAATGGTACCTGTCTGCAGCTTTAACTGTCCGGAAGTCAAAGGGCATGCTTTTGGAATGTGGGGAGTGGGAGAAAGAAAGAGGGGGGAGGGAGAGGGAGACGAGGGAGAGGGAGAGGGAGAGGGAGAGGGAGAGAGAGAGGGAGAGAGAGAGAGAGAGAGAGAGAGAGAGAGAGAGAGAGGGAGGGAGGAGGAGGGAGGGAGGGAGGGAGGAGGGAGTGGGAGTGGGAGTGGAAGAGGGAGAGGGAGTGGAAGAGGGAGAGAGAGGGAGGGAGGGAGGAAGAGAGAGAGAGAGAGAGAGAGAAGAGAGAGAGAGAGAGAAGAGAGAGAGAGAGAGGGGGGAGAGGGAGGGAGGGAGGGAGAGAGAGAGAGAGAGAGAGGGGGGGGGGAGGGAGGGAGGGAGGAAGGGAGAGAGTGGGAGTGGGAGAGGGAGAAGAGAAGAGAGAGAGGGAGGGGGAGGAGGAGAGAGGAAGGAGAGGAGAGAGAGAGGGAGAGAGAGGAGGGAGAGAGTGGGAGTGGGAGAGGGGGAGAGAAAGAGAGAGAGGGGAGAAAGAGAGAGAGAGAGGAGGGAGGAAGTAGGAGAGAGAGAGAGGGAGAGGGGGAGAGAGAGGAGAGAGAGGAGAGAGAGAGAGAGAGGGGAGGGAGGAGAGAGAGAGAGAGAGAGAGAGAGAGAGAGAGAGAGAGAGAGAGAGAGAGAGAGAGGAGAGAGAGAGAGAGAGAGAGAGAGAGAAAGAGAGAGAGAGGAGGGGGGGAGAGAGAGAGGGGGAGGGAGGGAGGGAGGGGAGAGGAGAGGGGAGGGAGGGAGGGAGAGAGGAGGAGAGAGAAACAGAAAGAGGGAGAGAGAGAGAGAGAGAGAGCGAAGGGGGATGAGGGAGTAAGAGTGTGAGAATAAGAGAGAGAGAGAGAGAGAGAAAGAAAGAGGGAGCGAGAGACAGACAGACAAGCAGACAGATAGGAGAAGAGAGACAAACAGACAGATAAAAGCAGAGAGACAAACAGAAACACACAAAGAGAAAGAGAGGTGGAGTGAAAGGTGTGGAAGGTAGAGAAATAAAACAGGGAAGAATAAATAAGAGAAGTAGAGAGAGAGAGAGAGAGAGAGAGAGAGAGAGAGAGAGAGAGAGAGAGAGAGAGAGAGAGAGAGAGAGAGAGAGAGAGAGAGAGAGAGAGAGAGAGACAGAGAAGACAGAGAGAGAGAGAGAGAGACGGATAAAAAGAGAGACAGACGGATAAAGAGAGAGAGAGAGAGGGAAGTAAAGAGAGGAAGATTGAGGCTATTATTATATTAAACTCTGCCTATGGCTCATCCCTGCAGACTGCCCGCGGGTCTTGGCAATGGCAGCCTCGCTCGTTTTTCTTCCGACGCCCTTACTAGAGCAAACCGGTCGAGACTAGCTGAGCTCTTTTTTGCTATTTAAGCACAGTTGTTCGTTCAGCTTCAGCTCGGCAGGCAGGCAGGCTAAACACATTTTCCTCATCGTTCGCTCGAGCCTACCCCCCAAAAAAAAAAAAATCCGATATTAACGAAAGCAGCGAAACCAACCAATTGCCTCTGAAACTCCTCCGGGCCGAGTGAATCGATGAGGGAAGGAAATGGCATCACACTGCGCTCTGCAACCTTTGCGATGAGGGAGGGAGACTTAACATTACGGAAGACAGGTTTTCTCAAGGGCACTGCGTACCGAATAGCAAGCCCGGTCTGCTCCGCCTCTGCTACACATCGCGGTTGTCAAGCAGGCCATCTGGCGGCAGGAGGTGGAAGCTCGAGTTTCTTTGTTCGCTTCCCTGCCGTCTCTTGTTTTGTTTCCGGAGGTCGCATGCGCTTGTATTTGTGCATGCGCATGTCGGTGCATATGTCCTGATTTGCTTTCTGTTGGCCCCTTTGCTTGAATGTTTATATGTGTCATATGTTTGTCGGTCCTTTGAGTCCCTTTGCTTTGTGTGCTTGTTTGTCGGTCCCAACTGCTTGTTTGTCGTTAAGTTTTGCTTGTGCCTGCTTGTTTGTCGGTCCCTTTGCTTGTCTGCTTGTTTGTCGTCCCTTTGCCTTGTTTGTCGGTCCCTTTGCTGCTGTTGCTTGTTTGTCGGTCCCTTGCTTGTGCCTGCTTGTTTGTGCTTTGCTTGCTTGTTTGTCGGTCCCCTTTGCTTGTGCTGCTTGTTTGTCGGTCCCTTTGCTTGTGCCTGCTTGTTGTCGGTCCCTTTGTTGTGCCTGCTTGTTTGTCGGTCCCTTTGCTTTTGCTTGCTTGTTTGTCGGTCCCTTTGCTTGTGCCTGCTTGTTTGTCGGTCCCTTTGCTTGTGCCTGCTTGTTTGTCGGTGCCCTTGTCGGTGCTGTGCCTGCTTGTTTGTGCTGTGCTTGTTTGTCCCTTTGCTTTTGCTTGCTTGTTTTTCGGTTGCTTGTTTGTCTTTTGCCTGCTTGTTTTGTCGGGCCCCTGCTTGTTTGTTTGCTTGTGCCTGCTTGTTTGTCGGTTGCTTTTGCTTGTTTTGTCTGTCCCTTTGCTTTTGCCTTGTTTGTCGGTCCCTTTGCTGCTGCTTGTTTTGTCGTCCCTTTGCTTTGCTGCTTGTTTGTCGGTCCCTTTGCTTGCTTGCTTGTTTTCCCTTTGCTTGTGCCTGCTTGTTTGTCGGTCCCTTTGCTTGTGCTTGCTTGTTTGTCGGTCCCTTTGCTTTTGCCTGCTTGTTTGTCGGTCCCTTTGCTTGTGTCTGCTTGTTTGTCGGTCCCTTTGCTTTGGCTTGTTTGTCGGTCCTTTTGCGCCTGCTTGTTTGTCGGTCCTTTGCTTTTGCTTGCTTGTTTGTCGGTGCTTGGTCCGGTCCCTTTGCTTGTGCCTGCTTGTTTGTCGGTCCCTTTGCTTGTGCCTGCTTGTTTGTCGGTCCCTTTGCTTGTGCCTGCTTGTTTGTCGTCCCTTTGCTTGTGCTGCTTGTTTGTGTCCCTTTTTGTGCCTTTGTTTGTCGGCCTTTGCTTGTGCCTGCTTGTTTGTCGGTCTCTTTGCTTGTGTCTGCTTGTTTGTCTGTCCCTTTGCTTTTGCTTGCTTGTTTGTCGGTCCCTTTGCTTTTGCTTGCTTGTTTGTCGGTCTCTTTACTTGTGCCTGCTTGTTTGTCGGTCCCTTTGCTTGTGCCTGCTTGTTTGTCGGTCCCTTTGCTTGTGCCTGCTTGTTTGTCGGTCCCTTTGCTGTGTTGTTTGTCGGTCCCTTTGCTTGTGCCTGCTTGTTTGTCGTCCCTTTGCTTGTTGCTTGTTTGTCTTGCTTGTTTGTCAGTTTGTTGTCCCTTTGCTTGCTTGCTGTTTGAGCTCTGCTTGTTTGTCGTCCCTTTGCTTTTGCTGCTTGTTTGTCGGTCCTTTGCTTGTGTTTGCTTGTTTGTTGGTCCTTTGCTTGTGCCTGCTGTTTGTCGGTCCTTTGCTTGTGCTGCTTGTTTGTTGGTCCCTTTGCTTGTGCCTGCTTGTTTGTCGGTCCTTTTGCTTGTGCCTGCTTGTTTGTCGGCCCCTTTGCTTTGCCTGCTTGTTTTGTCCTCTTTGCTTGTGTCTGCTTGTTTGTCTGTCCCTTTGCTTTTGCTTGCTTGTTTGTCGGTCCCTTTGCGTGTGTCTGCTGTTGTCGGTCCTTTGCTTTGTGCTTGTTTGTCCTTTTTGTGTCTGCTTGTTTGTCGGTCCCTTTGCTGTGTGCTGCTTGTTTGTCGGTCCTTTGCTTGTGTCTGCTTGTTGGTCCCTTTGCTTTTGCTGGTGCTTGTTTTGTCGGTTCCCTTTGCTGTGTCTGCTTGTTTGTCTGTCCCTTTGCTTTTGCTTGCTTGTTTGTCGGTCCCTTTGCTTGTGTCTGCTTGTTTGTCTGTCCCTTTGCTTGTGCCTGCTTGTTTGTCGGTCCCTTTGCTTTGCTGCTTGTTTGTCGGTCCCTTTGCTTTTGCTTTGCTTGTTTGTCGGTTCCCTTTGCTTGTGTGCTTGTTTGTCGTCCCTTTGTTGTTGCTTGTTGTCCCTGCTTGTTTGTCTGTCCCTTGCTTTTGCTTGCTGTGTCCCTTTGCTGCTTGTTTGTCGGTCCTTTGCTTGTGCTGCTTGTTTGTGTCCCTTTGCTTGTTGCTTGTTTGTCGGTCCTTTGCTTGTGCCTGCTTGTTTGTCTGTTTTGTTGTTGCTTGTTGTTTGCTTGTGCCTGCTTGTTTGTCGTGCTTGTGTCTGCTTGTTTGTCTGTCCCTTTGCTTTTGCTTGCTTGTTTGTCGGTTGCGTGTGTTCTGTTGTTTGTCCCTTTTGCTTTTGCTTGCTTGTTTGTCGGTCCCTTTGCTTGTGCTGCTTGTTTGTTGTCCTTTGCTTTGTGCTGCTTGTTTGTCGGTCCCTTTGCTTGTGCCTGCTTGTTTGTTGGTCCCTTTGCTTGTGCCTGCTTGTTTGTCGGCCCCTTTGCTTGTGCCTGCTTGTTTGTCGGTCTCTTTGCTTGTGCTGCTGTTTGCTTTGCTTTTGCTTGCTTGTCGGTCCTTTTGCTGCTTGTTGGTTTGCTTTGCTTGTTGTTTGTCGGTCCTTTGCTTGTGTTGCTTGTTTGTCCTTTGCTTGTTGTGTTGTCGGTCCTTTGCTTGTGCCTGCTTGTTTGTCGGCTTTGCTTGTGCCTGCTTGTTTGTCGGTGCTTGTGTCTGCTTGTTTGTCGGTCCTTGCTTTTGCTTGCTTGTTTGTCGTGCCCCTTGTGCTTGTTTGTCGGTCCCTTTGCTTTTGCTTGCTTGTTTGTCGGTCCCTTTGCTTGTGTCTGCTTGTTTGTCGGTCCCTTTGCTTGTGCCTGCTTGTTTGTCGGTCCCTTTGCTTGTGCCTGCTTGTTTGTCGGTGCTTTTGTCTGCTTGTTTGTCTGTCCCTTTGCTTTTGCTTGCTTGTTTTGCTTTGCTTGTGCTGCTTGTTTGTCCTCTTTGCTTGTGCCTGCTTGTTTGTCGGTCCTTTGCTTGTGTCTGCTTGTGTTTGTCGGTCCCTTTGCTTGTGCCTGCTTGTTTGTCGGCCCCTTTGCTTGTGCCTGCTTGTTTGTCGGTCTCTTTGCTTGTGTCTGCTTGTTTGTCTGTCCCTTTGCTTTTGCTTGCTTGTTTGTCGGTCCCTTTGCTTGTGCCTGCTTGTTTGTCCCTTTGCTTGTGCCTGCTTGTTTGTCGGGTTGCTTGTGTGCTGCTTGTTTGTCGGTCCCTTTGTTTGTGCTTGTTTGTCGGTCCCTGCTTGTTTGTCTCCTTTGCTTTTGCTTGCTTGTTTGTCGGTCTCATGATTTCTGTATGTGATTGCGTATGCTTGCGTGTATGTGTTGGTGAGTGTGTGTGTGTGTGTGTGTGTGTGTGTGTGTGTGTGTGTGTGTGTGTGTGTGTGTGTGTGTGTGTGTGTGTGTGTGTGTGTGTGTGTGTGTGCGTGTGTGTGTGTGTGTGTGTGTGTGTGTGCGTGTGTGTGCGTGTGTGTGCGTGTGTGTGTGTGTGTGTGTGTGTGTGTGTGTGTGTGTGTGTGTGTGTGTGTGTGTGTGTGTGTGTGTGTGTGTGTGTGTGTGTGTGCATGCATTTTTGTGACGATTTTATTGCGCCTCAGTGCTTGCTTGGAGGCATTGTTCAAGGTTATTTGCTTGAAGGTACATTTTTCCTTACTCGTGCAAGGTCTTCCTTCGTGATTTTACCTTGTTTCACTTCATCACTTCACCTCGTTTCACCTCAACGCGTCACTTCATCACTTCACCTCAATCGTCATTTCACTTCATCACTTCACCTCAAGCGTCATCTTATTTCACTTCATCACTTCACCTCAATCGTCCTCTCATTTCACTTCATCACTTCACCTCAACGCGTCATCTCATTTCACTTCATCGCTTCACTTCGATTCACCTCGTTTCACCTCAAGCATCTGATTTCACTTCATCACTTCACTTCGATTCACCTCAACGCCTCATCTCATTTCACTTCATCACTTCACCTCATTTCACTTCAACGCGTCATTTCATTTCACTTCATCACTTCAGCTCAACGCGTCATCTCATTTCACTT
>NW_020870477.1:239467-246967 GCF_003789085.1 Penaeus vannamei | reverse complement strand
TTCCGTGACGGAGAGACGTAGGTCTGCACCGATGACTGTGATTGGTTGAACAAAAAATACAAATATCTATAACAAAGGAAATCCGACTGAGTACATTATATCAGAATGTCATAACCATTCAGATTACAAACCTAAGAACAAAGACTGACTTATATCTACAACAGATGTCTCAGAAAATACATTTCATAATTTTGACAACGCCTAAGCAATGCTTCAATGAATGAAACAGTAAACGTGATTTTATTTTCAATAAGCAAAACCATTCAAGATGTGCAGATAACTACAATATGTTTAGATTATAAAAGTTAACAATGGAATTTAAGAAATGCACAAACTAAATTTCATTTGATGTGAAAAATATATTCTAAATGTTTCTGATTCTCTGGCCTTAAAGTTTGTCACACATTAAAAAAATGCATAAATCTAACTATATAGACGTGTGTGTGTGTGTGTGTGTGTGTGTGTGTGTGTGTGTGTGTGTGTGTGTGTGTGTGTGTGTATTTCGCACTAGAGAGAGAGAGAGAGAGAGAGAGAGAGAGAGAGAGAGAGAGAGAGAGAGAGAGAGAGAGAGAGAGAGAGAGTAATGGATACATGAGAATAACGCTATGCCTGACGACCTGTCACACATTTCTGACCTAATGTTCTCTGCATATCCTGATATTTAAGGGATCCTAAACAACCAATCACGCAACTGGGCAATTCGCCATTCATAAATTCTATAAGGAAGCCCTGCAAAGACGATGAATCACGTGATTTACATTTACAAATAATAAAACATATGATTTGTATTTCACTTGCTTAAAATAATGTGTTTTATGTTTGTAATTTTAACGAACACTCATATATATTCTCACATGCGCATTTTTTGTTTAAAAATAATTTGAGATTGAATGTTGTCATCGATGTTTGGCTACCGTAACTGTGCTAAAGGTTCCAGTTATACCATTTCTTTCTTCTTCTTTTTTAAGAAAAACACCACACATTTCAAGCAATAATATTGGTATTCGGCAAAACTTTGCAATGATTCCAAACTTTTTAACACAATAATGACTGATATTAGTTTCCAATGAATGTATTTGCGAAATACCAGGTGCCAATCACAAAATTCAATACGAACAAAAACACTCCATTCACAAAATGCTGGATAATACACACGATTGTAAGAAAAAATCAGTCCACACACCATGGGAATGTACCAGCTGGAGATGTCTGCAACTGTGCATTGCCATTTCACACTCACAGCACGAACACACTGGTGGTAGCGTTGTGCTCTGATTTCAGTATTTAGGGCGAGTAGACAGAATGGAATCTAGATGGTAATAGGAAATTGATGTTTGGGAGCAACATAAGAAATAAACTTTGTAGTTGACAGAATATAGATAACTATATAAGTTTGTACGCCTTAGCATGAGCGAGAACGTCTGTGATTAAGTCTAAATATTTATAGATATGACTGTGGTTATACATCTGTATATGTGAGTTAACTAAAATTATTGCATTGAAATCGAAAAAATAAATAAATAAATAAAACATGTTCTGGTATTTCACTTGTGTACATATGGACAAGCTAGTACATAATATATTTTATATCGTTTCACATGTCATGCCCACATATTTAATTGATAAGTAAAATGGCATATTTTCATAGATCTCGTAAATTAATTGCATTTAATTAATTGTCTATTTATTCCCACAACGAATTCTAGAAGCTTCGAGTGCTTCGAGTCGTGCCTGGTACACGGAGAAGGTTCCAATATTTTTTCTTTTTCTTTTTACACATAAAGTCTTTCCCCCTTAAATTTTATTCCTTATGTTTATAACATTGATTTTATAGCAAATGATTTATGCATACTCGCCCATTCAATGGTCAAAAGGACAGAGTCGAACACGAATTGTTAACAGAAAAGAATAATCACATTTTGTTGTTAAAGACCGCATAGATTCGTCAGAAGATGCAGGAAAGCTTCACTTCATATTGACTCTCTCTGCATAGGCACGTGCTCGTGTTGTTCCTTCCCGAGTTATTTATACATTAGGAAAATATTTCGTCAATAAACAAGAATGCCTAATAATCTATTCGGTGATTCTTTCCAGTACGGACACACTCGCCAGGAACTAACGGCAGGTTTGTTCAAGTTGTGCAAAGTCCGACTCAGTTAATATTGCATATACACAGGATCTATGACATGCATATGTATGAGCACGTCAGAGGGGGAATATTCATTGGGTTTTAACAAACTGGGCGTAAGAGAATAGGTGGTAATTACCTCAAGATATTTGTAAAAACTGATTAACATCGACTTTCTTTGTCTTTCTCTATGCTCGGGGAACTGGTTAAGACACCATTGCCTTATCACACTAGAAGGCACTGTATATTTATTTTTATTTATTACTCTCTTTTTCCTTCTCGTTTGGCATAGAGACATATGATCGCGTGATTGTTTCGTGTTTAGACGCACAGTCGCTGGAGTCAGTGTGTTCCCTTAATTAGGTAGGATTAAGGACAAGAAAAGTTATTTGGATTACTCACGGGAGAAATAACTAGGATATTATTGGAAATGCAACCCCACACCTAATTTTTTTTTTAATTTGAGCTTACCATGTGGTAGAACATATCATTTTATGATATTTTTCTTCTATACCATTTCCTGCGCAAATTGATAATGACGGAGTTATGAAGGGTATAAAATCCACGATTTCCAGGAGCTGCAGTAACCTTCCGCCTCCAGTGCCACGAGAAAATGACAAAAGTCGTTAAGAGCGACGGGAAATCGAACGGATTTGTAGCGGATGACGTATGCGAGGGAAATCAAATGAGCCAATTAGATTCATGCGTAAACGTGACGTGACCATAGACACTCAATAGAACCAATCAGATATGGAATAGATCATCACGTGACAATAGAAGCTGGGCTTAGGAGAAGCCTTTTGAAATTCAAATCAGTTCCATCATGGCTAGACAGTGTGTAGGTTGTGAGAACAATTATTTCGATTTCACTGCGAAATATCAACAAATTAATGAAGCAAGCTTACTAAATTCATCACGGTATACTGCCAGTGAAAGTACAGTGCCCGCGTTGTAAGACATCGTGTCTTTACAGAAATGACAAGACACTAGTGGAGTTGTGGTGCATGGAAAAGGATTAAAAAAACAAAACGAAGAAAGCAGTGCAACAACGACCTGGAATACCTCGAGGATCCCAGTGACCCGTAGCCTGGCCCGTCTGGAGTTAATGCTTCAGGTAAGATGAGGTTAAAATTGTCCCTGGATCTGGGCTCTCTCTTGCTGGAGCATACGAGGTGAAGATTTTGCAGACCAGGCGGGTGGGGGGGGGGTAGTTCCCCCTGAAAGGGGTTATATACTGAAACCGTGTCAGATACCTGATTTACCCGGGCTCCAACCTGCTGGAACATACGAGATGAAGATTTTGTAGACCAGGCGGCAGCCCCCCTCCCTGAAAGGGAATTTAAGGAGGCGGAACCCGCTATACTACCCGGAAATGTATTAATATACTATGCTTACTAGTATTCTACCGATATTTCTCGAGATTCCCAGATATGTAGGGTTATCATACCATCACCAGCTATCGTGACCGATATCATATTTATGCTTCGTTTGCGATGGAAATGAGAGCTAGATTCATTCGAAACACGACGAAAGCTATTGGAAAATTATTGCATTCACCCAAAAAATGCATTTCCAGATTTACCTTAATATCATATTAATATGCGAAGATATTATTTATTTCAATACAATAAAGTACTAATTTGCAATTCTTTGTAAATTTAGAAAATAACTACATCTTTTGCATGAGACTTAACTACTTTCCAAATGCATACATTTCTAACGATATTTTAGTTACATCCAGCTATGAAATTGAGATTTGAGATTTTTTCACACTGCTGGCGCAGAGGGAAGGTGCTAGTCTAGCAATCTTGTGGACCTGCGTTCAATCCCACGCCCGGCCAGGGAATGGTAACCCCGTCCATTCCTTGCACACGGGGAGATTTAGGCAAATTAAAACAGACAATATGTCACAGCAAAGAATATCCATTGTAACAATTGCAATTAAAACTATATCTATAAATCTTTAAATCTAGAAATTATGGTAATTCCACATACCCACATGTAATGAAAAGACTGCCAGTGTATAGTAGAAATCTCGGCTACCAAACTAATGGCTTTAGAGATAAAGTTTATGGGTTCCTAATTCACTTCAAATTTATATATTCCTTGGGGCTAAAAGAAATTATAATTGATTTTTTTTTTTTCCTTCTTATTTTTTGCCAGATCTCAAGAAGAGTAAACCTCTATCAAATTAGCCTTGGCCGGAGCACCACAAGTATATTTCTATTTAGAATTATTATCAGTGTCGGAGCGGCAGGACACATACAAAAAAAAAAAAAAAAAAAATGTGGCATTTCAGTAGAGTAAAGATATAATAGATAATAGTAACGTTCTAGCAAGCCCCATGCTGCTGTTTTTTTACATTTAGGCTAACTAAAACTTTTCCTAGGATACTTTTCAATATATTTATCTACTATTATTAAAAAAGAGATAAAATTAACCTAACCTACTTGAGCATCTTACAATAAATAATTAATAGAAAGATATAGCCATCAGTCAAATTTTACATTTAGTTCAACTTCGAGCGTAAAAACAAAATAACCGAAATAAGTTTCTTTCATAAAAGAGTTGTGTTGTGCGAAAGATGATGAGTGGCCTATCATTGATAATAACAGCAACAACGACATTAATAATATTAACAGTAGCAATAACAATATCATTCCTGTTTTTATAAGATTACCATTATCAGAATCATTATTTTCATTGCCATCGCTATTGTTATTACTATTGTCATCATTATTATCACCATTATTGCTGATATTATTGTTATCATATTTATCGTTACTGTCATTATTATTTTCATTAGTTTATTATTATCATCATCATCATTATTTGCGCTATCATTATTATCATTGATGATATTAACATCATAATAGTAATTATGATAATCATTATTATTAGTATTAGTGTTATTGATATTATTATTATCATTATTAGTAGTATTATCATTATCATTATTATTAGTATTATCATTATCATTATTAGTAGTAGTATCATTACCGTCATTATTGTTATTTAATAATGACAGGAATACTAGTAGTCGTGGTAGAAGTGATGATGATGATGGTTATGATAACGATGATAATAATATTATTATCATTATCATTATTATTATGAGAATGGTAATATTAAAGTCAATAATGCTTATAACAATAAAGGTAATGATGATAATGATAATTATTATAACATTAACAGTAAAAAATATTCTAACAATAATGATAATAATAACAGTAGTAATTATAATAATAATCAATGTTTTTATTACTGTTATGATAATGATGATTGTATCATGATTATTGTTATTATTATTATTATTATTATTATTATTATTATTATTATTACTACTATCATTACTATCATTAGTAGTAGTAGTAGTAGTAGTAGTATCACCACCATTGTTATTATTATACTGTTATCATTACTATTATTTTGTCATCATCATTATCATTATCATTTGTTATTATCATCATCATTATTATTATTATTGTCATCAGTATTAGTTACAATAGCAGTACTGGTTGTAGTAGTTGCAGTAGTAATTGTAGTAGTTGTTGTAGAGCAGCAGCTGTAGTACAGTTACTTTTATTGTTATTATTATTAGTAGTAGTAGTATCATTGTTGTTATGATTAGTATGATTATTATTGTTGTTATTGGACAGTTGTTACACAGGGTGTTGAATCGTAAATAGAAGTTAGTCCCGCCTTAAATGTATTCGTTTTCTTTAGAACCCGTATGGTTTTCTTTGAATCAGTGGCGTAGACTATAACATTTTCAAGGCTTCTTGATCGTAAGGTTATGCAAGCACAAACATGCATTTGATTTAGGAGGAATTATTAGAAATCTAAATATTTTCGAGATAGGACCTGAGTATACTGATCAATTAAATGCATTTATGATAAATTCACTTATCCTATAAACATTATACAAAAATGTTTTGTTATTTTTAAGAGAGTTTCATCCCACTTCCATTTAAAGAGTGTACGAATTAATGATGTGGTTGACTTTTTATCAGGCTAGATCAATAGCAACTCAAGGATGTGTCATGTCATCTGTTTTGATGATTGTTCAATTAAAATCTAACCATTAAAATAATTATTTTCCATCCTTTTTGAAAACTAAAGAGACCAAAATGATCGACCATATTCACAAAGCAGCCGTAACTTTTGTGACGTCATCATAATAAACCTCTCGTGCTTTTTTATCCAAAAATAGAATCAGACACCATGACACCTCGAGTTGCTACTGATCTAGCCTTTCCCGTGGATTAGTGCCGCCACTGTGAACCACACCCTCTTTACTAGTCAACGTTACGTGGGTATTTCGCGTGACATTTGTACCATAAAACCCTCATACCCACAACATCCTCAACATGTGACCTTCGGACGAACAATAAAAAAATAAAAATAAAATAAAAACTGGTTCTGAGAGTCACCTCCGTCTTGGTCTATTTTTCTCACTTCTGCCTTCCCTCATTCTCTCGCTCTTCTTCATAATTATCAGCCTACTCTTCTTCCCCCTTCGGCGCTTAACCTCTTCCTGATATTTTTATGTGAACACACGCACACACTCACACTCAAACACACACACATACACCTCTTAATTTACTGAACTGTCCATATATTAGCAGACATTGACTTAGAAGAAAGAAATAGGAAAAACAAGGATAAGTAAGTGACATATGGCACGCATCGATACCTTCAGAATACTGGATCTGCAACTTTTGTTTTATCAAAAATAGCAACTATACTGAGCTATCAAGTTTGCCTTGGACTTGATAATGAGGCTGAATACTATGAATACGTCCACTGTAGTACAGTTATAGGGTGCATGTTATGGTTTAGCAAATTGCGTTTCTGTGTGTGTATGTATATATGTATATATATATATATATATATGTGTGTGTGTGTGTGTGTATAAATAGGTATATGTATACATGGATAGTTAGATAAATATATATATATATATATATATGTATGTATGTATATGTGTGTATGCGTGTATATATGTGTGTGTGTTTATTGCGTGGAAACCCCCCGTTAGCGACAAACTTGGCCCCGATAGCGGGGGCGGCGATGTCGGAGCGGCGGGCGTAATATAAAAAATTACCCTAATAATATAACCTTACAGTGAAAATAATCATGGTTATTCACATGACTTTCCATTGCAGGGGGCTGCGCCTGCGACCTGCGCCGAGGAAACAAAACTTCCACCACATATTCACGGCAGGATAGAGCGCACACGAACTAGATGCGGAGCCGATAACCTACAATAACCTAGGATTTTTAAGGTACGAACCTGATTGATTAATGCCGCTAATTAGTAGGTAGGGTACTCCTTTGCCGCAGAATGTGAAGGAGGCAGGGTGCGTCCT
>NW_020870477.1:231967-236967 GCF_003789085.1 Penaeus vannamei | reverse complement strand
TCTCAGATGGTCTGAGAGGCCTGATTTATGGCCTGCACTAGTCTTGCCTTAAGCACGTCCACGTTTTCACTGTTGAGGGAGGGGGGGGTGTCATTGCTTCTAAGACTGCAGGCAGAGCCCTTCAGGATGGCTTACCACTGTCTAGCCATGATGGAACTGATTTGAATTCCATCTGCCTTCTCCTAGGCCCAGCTTCTATTGTTATGTGACCTATTCTATATCTGATTGGTTCTACTAAGGTAGACGTCAGTGTCTATGGTCACGTGACGGTCACGCACGAATCTAATTGGCTCATTTGATTTTCCTCATACGTCATCTGCTACAAATCCGTCCGATTTTCCGTCGCCTTTGACGACTTTTGTTTAATTTTGTCGCGGCCTTGGAGGAGCAAGGGTGCTGTGGATCCTGGAAATTGTAGATTTTATACCCTCTCTAATACCATCATTTTGCGGAGAAAATGGCATAGAAGAAAGCGTAATAGATTGTGTCCAGGAGATTTTCAACCATACTTGAATGTGATTGCATTCAGGTTCTCTGAAATGAAATCATAATTAGACAAATATGGTATAATAGATTTTAATGGCTCGTTTCCTTTGATTTTGAAATGACTAGATGGTCAGTTAGCTCCTGAATAATTTGTAATCTTATGCCTTTTAGTTTGTCAAGGGTCATTTTCAGAGTTACCCGCTTACTATGGGCCAGTTTTATCTGAGATTTTTGAACGTTTGCTGGTCAAACATCTTTGTATATTTCAGGGACTCGGTTGTTGTGATGCATTGCTTGTCTCTGAATTTTAGTGCAGCTTTTGACTCTAAATCACAGGGGTTTAATTTTTAAGTTGCAATCCGTTGGTTGTAAAGTTTTAAGTATTTTAACTGTATTTTCAACTGGTAGACAGACGTGTATTCATGTTGATGATAGTTTTAGCTCGTATTCCCGTGTATTTTCTGGAGTTCCTCAGTGTAGTGTTCTTGCTCTTTGCTCTTAATCTATATACAGATGATATATGGCCCAGCATTACTATTAAAAGTTGGCATATGTAGATGATACTTCCTTCTACGCTGATATTCCTTCTCCGGCAACCAGACAAGTAGACCTGATGATAATTCAATCATGGTGCTTTCGATGGGACTTGAAATTAGATCATACCACTTCCAAGGAAATTATTGTCGGTCTAGAATGCAATCGGCCTAGCATCCAAGCCATATGATTAATGGAGTGTTGATCACTTCTGTGGATAATCTGTCTTAAGCTTTTCAGTGTTACCATTGATTGATACATTTGAATTAAGACTCATTTAACTTAGGTATCATTCACAAGTGCTTTAGGATTACTCGTAGATGTTTCATTTTGCATCATTTTGTGTATTGGTCTGTGTGGTTACCAACTGTAGATACTTAAAGTTGCTTTTTCGTTCTTTTTAATTCCAACAAATTTCTCCTGTCTCACTTAGATTTGGACATTCGACATCATAGAGATATTGGGGGTTTTCACTCTTATACAAGATTGTAACCGATAATCAACATCCCCACCACAAGATTTTACCATATTTTTATCAACCTGCAAAAGTTTCTAGAAGTTCTGTAGCCCTCAATTCAGTGATATTTGTCGTTTACATCTCAATTTTATAGAAAAAATTTAAATTCTATCTGTAGCATTTGGAATAGATTGCCTTCAGAGATTGTAACTGACTCATGGTAAGGTTAAAGGTTCAAGCTATTTGTCTTTACTAGATAGTGAATGATTTAATATCTCTTTCTTCCTTAGATGTGTTTTGACCCGCACTGGTGGTATAACTCTCAATTTCTTCAGTATTGCTCTTTAAATGGCTTACCATAATAACGATAGCAATGTGTGTGTATGTGTGTGTATATATATATATATATATATATATATATATATATATATTATATCGAGAATGAGTGGGAGGGAGACAGAAAAGGGCAAATCATCTTATTCTATAGATATGTAGATGTAATGTTAGGTTATATCTGAGGTATAGATATTTAAATGTAATCAATTAGTTGTAAATGCTCAATGCCATTAAATGAAACATCTCCGTGTATCAGAGAACATAGACTTTAATGAATAGGAACCCGTCAAGGTAACAGGTAAGGGATAAGGCGAATATATTTAGCAGCCACCTCGAGTGCCTTTCCAGAGGAGTGTCAGCCTCTGCTAGACGAGCGACTACTTCCTCCGGATGGGAATCCACCTTTTCCAGCCGAGGATCTACTTCCTCCTGACGGATATCCTCCTGCTCCTGATAACGATCCACTTCCTGACGGGAATCCACCTGCTCCTGACAACGATCCACTTCCTCCAGATGGGAATCCGCCTGCTCCTGACAACGATGGAAATCCATCTCCTCCAGATGGGAATCCACTTCCTCCAGACGAGGATCCGCTCCCTGACGGGAATCCACCTGATCCTGATAAGGATCCACTTCCTCCAGATGGAAATCCACCTGATCCAGGCAAGGATCCACTTCCTCCAGATGGGAATCCACCTGATCCAGACAAGGATCCGCTTCCTGACGGGAATCCACTTCCTCCAGATGGAAATCCACCTGATCCTGATAAGGATCCACTTCCAGATGGGAATCCACCTGATCCAGACAAGGATCCACTTTCTGACGGGAATCCACTTCCTCCAGATGGAAATCCACCTGATCCAGACAAGGATCCGCTTCCTGACGGGAATCCACTTCCTCCAGATGGAATCACCTGATAAGGATCCACTTCCTGACGGGAATCCACCTGATCCTGATAAGGACCCACTTCCTCCAGATGGGAATCCACCTGATCCTGATAAGGATCCACTTCCTCCAGATGGGAATCCACCTGATCCTGATAAGGATCCACTTCCTCCAGATGGGAATCCACCTGATCCAGACAAGGATCCGCTTCCTGACGGGAATCCACCTCCTCCAGATGGGAATCCACCTGCTCCTGACAAGGATCCGCTTCCTGACGGGAATCCACCTCCTCCAGATGGAAATCCACCTGCCCCTGATAAGGATCCACTTCCTCCAGATGGGAATCCACCTGCTCCTGACAAGGATCCGCTTCCTGACGGGAATCCACCTCCACCTGCCCCTGATAAGGATCCACTTCCTCCAGATGGGAATCCACCTGCTCCTGACAAGGATCCTCCTACGGGGTAGCGACTTCCCTTTCCCGGCTTGCCCCGCTGGCCCTGGAAGCCGGGCCGGAATCCTGATACACCAGTCTGTCGGTGCCCAGAGAAGCCTGCCCCTAAGCCGTAGCCGCCGATTGCATACAGGTCGGAAAGGAGGATCTCGTCCTCGGGATCGAAGATCTCGATGGAGAAGTCGTCGTCGCGTTGGGGCCGGACGAGGTCGGGTCCGGGGCTCGCGGCGCTGGCGGGGCTGGGGCCGGGGCTCGCGGCGCTGGCGACGCCCACGGCCACCAGGTAGAGCACGGCGAGCGGCCTCGTCATCTGGGGGCGAAGGAAGGAGTGAGTGTATACATATTTGTGCTCACTTGGGTTTGTGTGTGTGTGTGTGTGCGTATCATGCGGGCGTAGGTGTAGAGAGTGAGTGTACATACTTGTATCACTGTGTGTGTGTGTATATTATATATATATATATATATATATATATATATATTATAGTATATATATAAATTTATATTATTATATATATATATATATATATATAATATATATATATATTATATTTAATGTATATATGTATAATATATATATATATATATATAGTATATGTATATATATATATTAATATATATTATATTTATGTATATAAGTATAATATATATATATATTTATAATATCAATAATATTATATTATAAATGTATATATGATAACTATATTTATATATTATTATATGTTATTTATTAAATGTGTGTGTGTATAATATATGGGGGATGTGTAATATATATATATATGTATATTTATATATATATTATGTATTATTTATATTATACTATATATACATATCGTTATATATTATATATAATATATGTATATATATATATGCAAATATATATGATATATATTATATATATATATATGCAAATATATATATATATATATATATATATATATATTATATATATATATATATATATATATAATATATATATATATATATATATATATATATATTATATATATATATGTATGTATATATATTATATATATATTATTATATATTTATATATATATATATATATATATATATATATATATATATATATATATATATTATATATATATAATATATATATATATATATATATATATATATATATATATATATATGGTAGTGTGCGGCGCGTGTGTGTGACGTAGAGTGAAGAGAGATACATACATATTAACTTTATAATACATATATATATTGTGTGTTGTGTGTTGTGTGTATGTTGTATACACACATATCCGTCCTTCAAATTGTTTTAATCAATCTTACCAGAAATATACACAGGTATGCGTTTGACTACCTTTCCCAAGGTGCAGAGACGGCGGAGCCCTTGGTCGTTCTGCAAGGATCTACAGGAAGCTCAAGGTTATATAGCCTTGCGTCATGTTCCCCGCCGAGTTTTTTCGATAAACTGCTTTAAAGATTCTAAAACCCCTTCGACTCCTGCAAAAGAATTAGCTTCACAGAGACGCGTTAAACTGGACCCGCAGATCTCTCTCTAATCTGCATCCACGAACCTCTTTTTTCTTTCTTTCTTACCTCCCTCTTGAACGTTGCTTTCTGTGTTTTCTGCTGATTATAGTGATCTAAATATGCAGTCAGGAGTTGCTTTTTTCACTCAAAATGTATTTTTGGGGGAAAATGGTAGTGTTTTGGTTTAGCAGAACTGCTTATTGCAGTTGTAGCAAGAAAGTTTTCATGTAGACTGTGAAGTTATTATCATTATGCTTATTGTTATTATTCATTTAGCGATAATGATGATGATAATGGTGATTATGATGATGATAATAATAATATAATTAGTGCTAATGATAC
>NW_020870477.1:209467-211967 GCF_003789085.1 Penaeus vannamei | reverse complement strand
TACAAATCAACAATGTGCATATACCATCCATGAGAGAATTCGAACCCACTCACTCAAAGAAGCAGAGAACACGGAACCAAAGTACTTTGGCCAACACGATAGATAATTTGTTTGGGTGGTTCGTGTTTGGTTTTTACTAACGTCTGTATTGTTGATCTAGTCCCATAAATTATACACATCTACTCCTCATTGAAATATTTGTAGCGAGGTTTTACAGACAAATCCCAATGAGACCTGGACCGGATGTAGTCGATCTTACCATGTTGCTCGAAATTTCGGAACTCGCTTCGAACCGGCTTCAGAAAGGCGAATGGTGAGGAAACTGGAGGAACAGGCCCTTATATACGCGTATCCTCGACCTCTGCTCGTCCCTCTACCCACATCCTTTAACGATTTTTTCTTCTCTTTTTCTATTCTTTCATTTTTTTCTCTCTCTTTACCGCCAAGGGTGTGCAAATGTGCTGTATCACGATGAGTGGAGTTGGTGGACGAGAGAGGACTTCCCGCCAAAGGAAAAAAAAAATCAAAGCTTGGAAAATGAACAGCTACAGACACTGCGCGATGGCTGAATCTAATAAAATTAATTTCCACATGTTTGGCGATATTAAGTAGAGTAATTCACCCCGAGTGCTCTCTGCGGCCGCAAGTGGGATTCCCCTCGCGCTCCCAACCGCTTCAGTCCCTTTGAAGGATCCTCGGCGTCACGAAGCCCGCGGGCGAGGCTTCACAATCGGCGGAGAACAAAGACGCTTTGGAGCATCTGCTCAGCCAATTAAGAATATACGGTATGTTTGTACATGTGTATATGTATATATATACATATGCATACTATATATATATATATATATATATATATATATATATATATATATATATATATATATATGCATGTATGTATATGTATGTATTTATATGAAAAGGAAAACAGCCACAATAAGATATGAAAATAAACCTTTATTTTCATAGCTTATTATGAATATTTTCATTTTTCATTTTTACACACGTTACAGTGTATATATATATATATATATATATATATATAATATATATGTATATATATATATATTTATATATATATTTATATATGTGTGTGTGTGCGTGTGTGTGTATATATATATATATATATATATATATATATATATATATATATATATATATATATATAATATATTTATATGTATTATGTATGTATGTACATCTCTCTCTCCCTCTCTCTCTCTCTCTCTCTCTCTCTCTCTCTCTCTATATATATATATATATATATATATATATATATATATATATATATATATATATTGTGTGTGTGTGTGGTTTTATATTTATTTGTGTGTGGTTTTGATATTACCATTAATGTTTTTATCATTATTTTTGTTATTATCATTATTATTATGATCATTAGGACAATTATCATCACCATCATGATTGATTATTATTTCCATTATAATTGTTGTTGTTTATTATCATCTTTGTTGTTTTTATTATTGTATTTTTATTATTGTGTTATTATCCTCCTCATCATTATTGTTATTATTATCATTTTCATTATTAGTATCGTCATTTTTATCATTACTGCTAATATAATTATAATTGATATTGGTATTCTCATTATCATTATTTTTTCTGTTATTTTATTTATATATATTGTAACTACTTTTAATATGTTCATTATTCATAATATTATATAATGTTATTCATAATATTATAGTTTATTATTATGATGGTGTTCATCATCATTGCTATTCATACCATTGTTTGTGATATTGTTGTTAGTATTATTATTATCATTGTCATTGATGGTATCATCATTATCATCACAATTACTTTTTATCGCTACTATCATCGTTATTATCGTTATGATTGTTACTATCATTTTTAGCATTGTTATTATTATTATTGTTGTTGTCGTTGTTGTGAATGATTGTATAATTAACATAGTCATCATTATTGTTATTATTATTGTTGTTATTATTATCATTATCATTATTATTATCATTATCATTATTATTATCATTATTATTATATTGTTATTATTATTATTATTATATTATTATTATTATTATTATCATTATTACTATTATTATTATTATTATCATTTTCATTATTATTATTATTTTTATTATTATTATTATTACTATTATTATTATTATTATCATCATCATCATCACTATTACCAATGTTGCTGTTATCACTCTTTTGTTATTGTTATTATTATTACCATTAACAATATCTTTATTATGACTATGATTATTATTTTTATGATGATTATGATTATGTTTTTGTTATTATCAAAATTATTATTATCATTATTATTTTTATTATTGTCACTATCATTATTATTATCATCATTGTTATCATTATTACTATTATCATTATTATGATTATTATCATCATTATCATTATTACTATTATCATCATCATTTTCATTATTTTTTATTATTATTTCATCATGATCGATATTATTTTCATTATTTTTATCTCTTATTACTATCATTTTTATCAT
>NW_020870477.1:176967-179467 GCF_003789085.1 Penaeus vannamei | reverse complement strand
GCTGTGGAATTTTCAATGGTACAGTATACTGATTGGTAGTTAACGGAGAAATGAAAGGAACCAGGAATTTTGCAGTGTTGTAGTTAAAAGTGCCAATCGATGGGTCTTGGATATTTGGTTTGTGAACTTTGGGATGGCCATAAAGCATTCCGGGTTGGGAGCCAGAAGTTGACAGGGAATTATAGGTGCTTTCACCGATGGATGGTTGAATGGTCCGGAGTAGTCTTTTGAGTTTTACCTTCGAGGTACAAGTGACTGGATCTTCTTGAATTTAGTATGGTCATCAAGAACATCAAGCATATTATTATGATAGTCGTTTGTTTAAAATGACAACTCCACGACCCTTATCTGGTTTGGTGATTGTTATAGTCTCGTCATTCTTTAGCGTCTGGGTTAAGGTTTACGATAGGACCGCACCGACTAGGAGAAAATTGAAGATCATAGCGTTGTAGGCGATGAAAAACTACATGCATTGCTATCAAAATGGATTTGTATAAGCGAACCTGTTCTAGTTAAATGAGGAAAAGTTGACGCGCAGAATGCCGCACGGGGACTAAGACCCAACGAGCCTCCAGCGACCAAGTCCAACCCCCCTCGCGCCGCAGCAAACCACTTAGCTGCGCGGGAACCAACGTGAACTGTTTTGGCGCATGTAGCTAGTGACGTCACTACAAAGTTCTTGTAAATGCATTGTAGTAAAATGTGTTTGTGTTTTAATTTATATGAAATTTTAACGAAAAGCGCATTTATCAAATGTTCATTCCTTAAAAACACGATGTGATCGATTTTACCATATACGTACCATAGTTTCATTAGAAATACATGGTAAACCTGCGCATCGCTGCCCTCTCCCGGCAAATTTGACAGTTCTGTTGTTACAGTTGTTTGTTTCAAAGGTGAAGGTTATTTACAGTGCTACTTGCGTTTCCGATTTTTTTCCAACTTTGCGGTGAAATCGATCTCTCACAAAAACCGTTACAATATCGGGGATAACACGAAACTCAGTGAAATACAATAACCGTGTTCCAGTTGTAGAATTTCGTCTGCGGTTCGTCACTTCCCAACCACCGTCCCCTCAACTTTAAGGTAAAAATTTTTATTTCTAAGTGTAGTCATTGGCGATATAGAGGCACCGGAAGGGAAGCTAGATAATCGGGAGGGGGTCCGGGGCAGAGCCCCGGTAGGGAAAACGGCAATCGGGAGGGGGTCAGGGGGCGTAGCCTACTGGTTGTTCGTGCGTTTAAGATGCGGTTCACTCGCTAGTTCGCTCGCGCAACACCGTATCGAATCATCTGTGGCCGAATCTTCTCTCGTGTTTTTACATTTTCCGCTTTCTTTGTCATCTGAAATACTATCCATGGCTCGGAATTTCAATTTCCCACATTCTTTTGCTTTTTAAAATGCATGGTATGAACGAAATCACCCCCCCCCAACCCCGGGATCCCCCAACCTTGGTGGGAGTCGGGGACTTCGTCTCTGACGGGTGCAGTCCTATCATAAACATTTACCATAGCGGACATCAGCCTTCTGTAGTAGAGGTTTCTCCAGTTAACGAGCGTATTATGGCGTTAAGATTGAAGCATGGTTTTCGTTTTGTGTCTGTTATTGCTATGTATGTTCCTAATGTTTGTAAACTCGGTGTGAAAGAGGCGTCCTATGCTAAACCCACATCTGTGGCAGATTAATGCCCCCGGCGAGATATTTGCATTGTACTGGGTGACTTCAATCCAATATCCTGTGATCGAGCTGGCTGCAAGATGTCTCTCAGTTCCCATGGCTTGGGAGCTGATCTCAGTAGCGTGAACAGCTTCCTTCTCCGGGACTTTGCTAGGTTCCAGAGATGGAGGATTTCTGACTCCTAGTATCAGCACTCCAACCCGCATCACTGGACTTGGTATAGGGGTACGAGTACTGTGGCAAAGGAAATCGACCACATTCTTGTTAGTACTCGTTGGAGGATATTCCAGAACTGCAGGGTTTACAATACCGAGTTCTGTGGCACCAACCATAGATTGGTTGTAGCGACCCTACGGTCCATTGACGAACGCCCGAGGACAAGGCAGAATTTCATCTCACTGGAAACACTGGAGGCCACAGATGCGTGTGGCTCGTCTGAATGCTAATGGGGATTTGGGGCATACCTTGGTGCACAGGGCTCAGACTCTGAGAAGGGATAAGGTACAGTTCATTAGGAATCTTGCTAAGAAGGTAGAAGGACATTTCCTAGTAAATGACCTTCATTGTGCCTACCAAGCCCTGGGGAAAATGAAATCCAATCCCTCTTCGTGGATGACTGCAGTCCGCTCAGTGGATGGACAGGTCATCTCAGAGCATGTTGGGGTTCATAAACGTTAGGCTATGTATACTGAGTATTTGTATCAGGTAGACCCTCCAGCAGTTAGTCTAGACGCAAGCAATATTTCAATCCCTGTGCCGGACACATCCATCAGAATGGATCCTTCTACCGTGACTGAGGTTAGGGAGGTGATCTCTAAGCTGG
>NW_020870477.1:146967-171967 GCF_003789085.1 Penaeus vannamei | reverse complement strand
TACGTGAGGTTGTGGAGATCTACGGGTTTTTTGCATTAGTTATCTGCAAGTGCGTCTGTTTTTATTCGCTGGGAGGAAAGTAGGTAAATAGATATAAATATGCTTGTTTAGAGCTTTGTTTACCTAAAGTAAGCAAGTAAATGTACATAATTAGAATAACTCTACCAAGGCAGTATGTCATTGGTGTTAAAGGGATGTACTGTTTGACCTATTAACTATAATCTTGACTTTTTTATACTAAGGTATATTTTTACACAATGACTTTATGAAAATTAGGAGAAGCTATGGACAATTTAGAAAAAAAAGAGGAAGAAACTTTGGTAATTGTTACCGATAGCAACAAACCCTCCCAGAGACTAAAAAAAAAAAAAAAAAAAAAAAAAATTGGGGCATCCTGTGGCGAATCCGGGGTGGGGGGGGGTGTATGGTTGATTTTGCGCATAGCAGGGATTTCAAAAGGTAAAAGTGTGAAAATGACCCCCTCCCGATCGCCATATTTCCCTACCAGGTGCTCCGCCCCCGAACCTCCTCCCCCCATCGCCATATTTCCCTAACGGGGCTACGGCCCAGGCCCCCTCTTTCTAACCTATCAAACCTATTCATGAGCATAAACACGCCTTACTGTGAGGGGGTAATTGTTGAAACGCGACGCACCCTCGCAGAGACTAAGTCGAAAAAAATGATGTTTTTTCTGCATGAAATCCTATGATTTCATCGATTTTCGGCGTTGTTTCTTTTGCGAATGAATCGTTCAGGAGATCGAGTACCATTTCTCCATCGACGATCTTGATTTGATAGTCCCGTTAGCAGGGGAGGGCATGAAGTATATCAGGGAAATTATGGGGTAAAACAAGCTTAAATAAGAAGAATAACGATCAAAAATGCGTAAAACTAGCACAAAAAGCGCTTAAAATCGGCCAATGAAACTCTACGGATGTAACCGCCATCTTTGAAAGTTTACGGACTGACGCGAAATAAATCAAAAACTCTACGGGAACCCAACCCACATTTCGGCAAAAAAAAATCTACGGGAATTCACACGTTCCAAACCCCAAAAACGTATTGACCAATAAACCAACCAACCTAATATATCAATATAAATTGCCGTGACTAGGCGTGCCCTTCGGGCACTGCCCGAGGGGAGGGTTGATGGGGGCAAGCCCCCAACACCCCCAGGACACATTCTCTCCACCACGGTATGTATGGCAAGACAGAGCTGCATTCACACCGTAAAATAATAAACCAAATACCTTTATATCCGGAAACGTGAAACTTTCGTTTCTTTGTACTGTTGGGATTGCTTCGATTTTAATCACCTTTTTCGTCCTTTGGAGCTCTTGATGGGCTCAGATGTAAAACTGGGATGGTTACTGAAGTCGAATTATTCTTCGATGCCACTGTAAAGGTCTTAAAAAAGAACCCAGAATCAACACAACACTGGAAACGCAACATTTCTCACCGGCTTTCAATCTCGAAATGAGCGGGTTGGTGAGCTGTCAACCTGTGGCTGGCGCAAGAAAGTGTGAAACACTCGATGCGCAGGATTCGATATGAGGGTATAGATAAATATAAAAATATGCAATTGAAGTATAATAACATTACTAAAAGACTTTAAAGGTATAAATGCGTACCAGCAGACACAGATAATTAGCCAAATATCGTTTTGACAAGCGCGTAATGATACACGGACTAGTTCGCGAACGCAAAAATGCGTTCGTGGGTCAGTGTCGTGTTTTTTCTCGCAAGGTAAACAATCTCATCGACTTTGAATTTGAAAGGCGGCCGCGCGTTATATTTTCCTCATTTAGCGGTGACTATAAGGCCGGTGCATCTTAAACTATACGCTATCCCCTTCTATTTTTCCCGCTCTATAAGATGGCGGTGTCCATTTTCCTCTATCTACGCGCGTCGCGGTCTTCAACCTCTACCGACGAGAACAACTTTGTTGGCTGCGATTGCTATGCAAATAATCAATCTTGATTTGTTAAGTCCTGATAGCAGGGGAAGGCATGTAGTATATCAGGGAACTTGTAGGATAAAACAAGCTGACCTAATTCCATGTCACAAACTTTATTCAATAATCTAAGGTGCCCTGACAGTCAATATGCATAACAGGGTAGGGGCTTACTTTCGAACTAATTTTGATATTCATCTGCATGAAATCCACTGATTTCAACGATTCTTGATGTTTCTTGTGCAAATGCTTCATTGATGAGATCTGAGTACCACTTCCATCAACAATCTTAATTTGTTAGTCCCGTTAGTAGGGGAGGGCATGAAGTATATCAGAGAAATTATGGGGTAAAACAGGCTTAAATAAGAAGAATAGCAAACAAAAACACAAAAAAAAATATCCCAAAAATGGCTAAAGATCGGCTAATGAAACTCTACGGACATGCCTGCCATCTTTGAAAGTCTGTGCACCGATGTGCCAAAATTCAAAAAACTCTACGGGAATACAACGCATCTTTCGGCAGAATTTACGGGGTTTCGCACCTTTCGAGCACCAAAAAACGTCAGAACCCAGAACCCAACCTAGCCTAGCAATATACGGTGCTGTGACTAGGCGTACACTTCGGGCACTGCCTGAGGGGAGGGTCCCCCTGGGAGACATTCTCTTCACCTCGGTATGTACAGCAAGATAGAGCTACATCCATACTGTAAACAATAAACCAAATACCTTTATATATCGAAAGACCGAACTGTCAATTTTCCTTCGCTTCTTTCGGTCGGTCTATTGTGGATCGTGGATCACTTCGTTTTTATCGTTTTTTGGGGGGGGATTTGGGGTACTTGATGGCCTCAGAAATCGAACTGCGATAGTTATTAAGGTCTTTTTCTTCTTCGTTGGCACTGCATAGTCTTAAGAATAATGACGCAACACCAAAAAACAAAACATTTCTTACCAGCTCTATGTCACCGACTACCTGCGAATCCATCTGTCAAAACTTGCGTCGAGAAACGCAAAAATACGCATGCGCAGAAGAAAACCTAATATGTATTTGCACTTTCCACCTCGTTATCGCCATTCCTTGACAAAATACTGGTGTGGAACGTTTTGTTTTCAGTGTTGCATCAATTCTGGGTACTCTGTAAAACAATGTAGTGGCTATGCAGAAGAAATAGACCATGAGCCATTAGCGGTTACTATCAGAGCTTGATATGTGAGCCCTAAAAGTGCCGCAAATGCTGGTAAAAGAAATTAGAAACCAAGCCAGCCAGAAAATACTGTAATAAAGGAAAGTTGGTGTTTCGAGATATAAAGGTGTTTGGTTTATTCTTTAAGGTATATATGCAGCTCTATCTTGCCATACATATCGAGGGGAAGAGAATGTTTCCTGAGTGGGGTATTGGAGGGCAGACCTGCTGTATCAGAGCGTGAGCCCTGATATAGCGTCACAGTCAGGATGCCTGGCAATGTATATTTTTTGGGGTGTCTCATATGTGGGACCCCCGTTGTTAGTGGGCTAAAAGGTAAAATAGCCGGCCGAAGTTACCAAGAGCAATACGCAGAGATAGAGGTGAATGGACACCACCAGCTTATAGTGTGTAAGAAATAGTCCGAAACAACATAGTATTAGCTGCAGTGGACTCATATTCACCATTAACCCTTTGGATCCAGTTGCATCATGGAAATCACGCTGCCAAAAACCCGGGCAATGGGTTACGTGAGTGGCCAACATTCCGGGTATGTGGCACCTGTAAATATGAGGCTGCTGCTGCATAAACTGTTATTATTCCATCTCTTATGCTGTATAAGATAGCGTTGTCCATTTCCCTCTATTTCCACGCATACCTCTCGGTTACCTCTTCTTTTTAACTTTTCTTATCTGTTCAAGATGAAAATGTCATAATTTTTTAATTTATTGATTCGGTATAACTTGCTTCAGTCTAACCATGTTGTTACACTTTTACAAAATTCATAAATTATAGAATATTTAGTTAAAAATTGTAATATATTACATGATAATAACCAGCAACTGCTTAGGCAATTCATATCAGTGAGCATACTTGTTTAAAGAAAGGGGTGGGGCTAGAATACTTATGTCTGAAAAATTTTAAAGTGGTTCATACACCATCTTGCAGACGTATGCCCTCATAACATACTAAGGGGACACAACTAATGGTAAATGTTATTTTTGTAACTAATAAACATAATACATTGAGAAATACTTCTCAATCACAGCTGCAGCAGTTGTTTATGCATATGAAATGCCTCACGTGGTTAGGCACTCCAAAGCCTGTGATGACTAGGCTAAACTTTGACAACCATGCGCAGTTAATGCAATTAGTACATTGCGAAAGGAACTGGCTACACTCAGAATACCATGTGAATGCCATATAATGCATCAAGTGTGATGCAGAGATAAGAATACAAAAAAATATATAATAATAATAATAATAAAATAGTGAAATGTGAAACTTCTTGTTGTTTATCACAGTATATGTGTATATAAAATATTTAAAAATCATGAAAATCGTGAAAATCTGATCATACTTGACAAACTTCATTCTCAAGTGTGAGGGCCCCGTCAACATGGTTTTGAATTATTAATTATATATCAACACTACTATGGTCTGTATTCAATAATAATTGTAATAATTTTCTCCACAGAACCTGCCTTTCCAAATCAAGAACAGGTTCCGCCTTTCGGCTGTCTTCATTGTCTTCTTTGGATCTGGCCTGGCCCTCCCCTTCGTACTTGTCCGTCACCAGCTCCTAAAGAAGTGAAGAGCTTCATCTATATGTAAATATATTTTGAATATAAGAAGGTATGTTCTTTCCAACAAGTTTCTGATTTCATAGCATAAATTAGAGAAACAAGGATAAGATTTTCTTTTGTCTTAATGTCATGATTTATAGAAGAAAAACCATAAGCTTGCAATGTTACAAGTACTAGGAGCTAATGGACAGACAGGCTATATATACCAATTGCATTTTTCAATTATTATTATTTTTTTTTTTCTATTGCAGATAATGTCAATACTAGGATTGGTGGGCAGAGCAGACAGTCTTTCCTCAGTTGAATTCATTTCCTTGAATTTGATGTAAATAAACATCATAATTTATACAGATTAAATAAAAGTTCACCTATTTAAAGTTGTTTCTTGAACCTTTTGTTCTAAATCGGGATGATACTAAACTCGGCTGTTGTAGAAGTAAAATTTTCAGATGATAGTAATCAAAATGTTTGGCCTTGTACATGTGGTTGATGCATAGTCTCAACCTACTGATCCCTTGGGTCACCACTTACTCCTGTATGCTAGGAATAAATGGAGTACCCATAGCTAGTGATAGAAGAGGCTCAAACTTCCAAACATTACTTCAACATTCATGTGCCTTGACTCAAACTTCCTTCCATTTCTTTTCACTCTTTCTCCCTTCTCCTCCTCTTCTTCCTTCTTGGTTCACTATTTGATTAACCCATCTCATTGGTGTATCTTCATATCTTTGATAATTAATTTTTAATAAGTATTTGCTTCTGCCAGATTGTTGCTGTAAACTCTGCAGCCTCCCAGATTTTGTTTTTGGCAGTGTCAACAGGTCAATAATAGTTTCATGACTAGTTCAGACACTATAGGAAGAATAAAAAGGCTAAGGATGATCATTAAACTTCTTTTCAAGATTTTAGACCCTTTACACAAGGCCTCTTTTGCAGCTTAGGATTGGTAAATCTTTTGATGGCTTTAATTTGCAATAAAATGTGCAAGAATTATATTTTTATAACTTTATCTAGGCCACACATCCATAAAAACATTTATTTCTATGCTAGGAATATTTTATGAAAGCCTATCATCCTTCAAACCCAAGGTAAAATGTAGAATTATTATTACCCCTCACATTTATTAAGTAAAGGTCATATTGTCAGCATTTGTCCCATGCCTCAAATGGTGGTTCAAATTACAATTTCCTTAATTAATGAATATTATATAATTGAAGAAAGTTCTCAACAATCCCTCAACTGTGTTAGCTTGCACATCCCTCAGTGAATTCAGTTATTCCAGTACCCTGACGGTCAATTGGAAAACCTCAAACACCCCAGCACTAGGCACATTTTTTAGCATGTCAAAAGATGCCAGGCCTATTTTTCCCTGTTCACTCCACATAATTCTGTCTGCTTCTTGTCAGCATTATTATTGTAAAAAATACATCTCACTTTTCACTTGATTAACATATAAAACAAAAAGTATTAGGGAAATCATAATTACTACTGTTTGGGTAACTTTCATATTGAGCAGATTACTTGCATACATGTTTAATAGATTCTAGATACTGGCTAGACTATCATGAACAAAATTCAGTACAATTTATTAACCAAAATATTCAATGATCTCATTAACAGTAAATATTAATGGCCTGTAAAATGTACTAACAGGGGAAATAAAACAACATTTAAAAGCCATAGCCCATATTCTGATATAAAAATACCAACACCTGGGTTGAATAAAATAATGAATTTATCCTTTTCAGATAACAAGGTTGGCAACACTTTGGTTAGCTCCACTCGGAAATTCTAAGGGCTGTAAATGATACCTTAAGAAAAGGTATTATTTGAATTATGCACAAGATATATTAGGTTTTTCTGTATACATAACTTGGTAACTTAATATACAATACAAGAGGAAGCTCATATTTTTCACCTGATAAATTATAACTCAACACACCAAAGAAATTAGAAATCCCTTGAGTCTGAATAATTTTATTTGCCTTGTATAACACTAAATGCCTCAGCCATCACAAGCCTTATATATATAAAATCTTTAGTTTTCCTTAGATTTAGGATAGATATAAAACTTTGATTTTGATGAAAATCATATTGAGGGAACGTAATCTGGTTTTAGTCAGTAAGGAAGTTTATATAACATTGTTATCTGTTAAGTGAGCCACACATTAACAACATCAAGTTATTTTCTCAGCTTAGATTTTTTCCCCCTTTAATCCAGTACTTTTTCTATACATCTACTCAGAATGTGTACAAAAATCAAAAGGTGGTTTTCTTTCTTTATTGGTACTTTAATACCCACTAATCGAGTTTGGCAACTTCCCTATATGCAGTTTACACAGAGAAGGAAACCTCTTACCCAAACCTTAACTGGGAGGGGTGTCCCAAATCTTGTAATAAAGGAACCCAGGAAAGACCTGCATAATTTGAGCCTTTAAAAAGAGACTTATGTACAATAAACTATCATAAGAGAATCTACTCTGCTGATATTCAAGATACAGGGGCTGAAGAAGTTTTACCTACTATATATAAGTGTGAACATTACAGTATAAAATCAAATAACTCATTATAAAAAAATCCTTTATATTAATGAAACCAAAACAATATAATGCATTCATTTTGTATAAGAATGTATAGAAGCATAACAAACATTAATGCTCTGTACAATATGAACAAGGTTCTCTTCAATATGCTAACCATATTGATCACAATGTGCATGCATTATGGTAATTAAAATAACATATGGATGCCTGAATAGTATGGTGATATCCAATACAAAATTCTATCTCTATTGTACTGTATTAATGTACACATCACAGCAGAAAAAAACAAACTTTTCTCTCCTTTTTATTGTCACCTATCCCACTGTACTTGTAAGACCGTGAAACATAGTATCCAGTATCTTTGTAAATACAAGGCATCCCAAAGGAAACATTACATCAATAATGTGCATCTAACATTAGTAAAATTAGTTAAATATCATTCCCAAAACCTCCACAGGCTTAAACAAGAGCAAGCTCATCCTCATCACACTGGTCTTATAAAATTTAATATTATACTGGATCACTGACAGTAGCTTGAGCACACAGCAAGCCTTGTATGCAGTTTAATAATATGAAAGTACAAAGGTAGTAATAGAAAACTTTACAGAATAAAGAGGAGAGGATTTTGTATACAGAATATCCTCTCAAGTAAACAAAATCCTTCTCCAGAAGTATTTGGCGGTTTGTAAAGACCTGAACACCCCTTTTCTTCAGACAATACAGAGTAGCCAGATGGGGAAATGGTTTTAATGTGCATACCTAATTTATGACCTTAGTCTTGTTTTTACTTGCAACTTTACAATGTCTAATGAGGTTAACATTACATGATGAACATAGTCCCTATTATCCCATACCAGATGTATGTCCCATACTAAGATATACACGATCTTTAGTAGTACCAGATCAGCACAGAAACACCTTACTCCAATCCTAACTCATAAATCCAAGAACCAGTAAATTCAATCCCTGCTTGGCTTTCATAAGAATAACCATGCTTAAGTATGATATCTGGAATATCTCAAACACTCCTGAAGTGATTTGGAGCAAGAGAGGAAGACCCCTGTGCAAGAGATAGGTAGAATATACAATATTCAATGATGGATATTTGTATTGAATTCTTAGTTCAAATTTAACTGAAGACCATCACTTTTCAAACTGTCCAAATGGTATGAAACAAATACTAAAAATATGAAAACAAACATATATTCCTGCATCATTTCTTTCAGCATAAAACCACTCAACAAAGGCTATCATCCAGCTAAAATTATAGATGCTATAATGTTACTTATATTAAACCTCAGTACGATAAACTACTTTCCTTTTCAATCATTCCATGCAAAAAAAAAAAAAATCACACCTAACATTAACCAAAACAAACAGCACTTTATATTTAAAAGTTTATATTATGGAACTGTTTACCATATCTCACAGATAAAAAGAAGGAAAGTCTTAGAAATAATACTTAGTAAGTATATATATATAAATATATATATAAGTATTGTATCATATTTACACATTCTAACAAATGTGTAGATAAACAATTCCATTATATAGCCTTACCTTCAACACAGCCTTGTTTAAAACATTCAACTTAAGCCATGTAAGCAGAGAAGAAAACAAGAGAGAATAATGTAAACTCACAATAATTGTCACCTTTCTGAGCAGATCTAATAAGCAGTCATTACTGACTAGTTCCAAATGACATCTGAGTGACTTGATTGGCTTTAATAATGCTGATTAATAAATCCAAGTGATTTCCATTCTCACAACACATTCATGCTTTCAGTTCACATGTGTCGCATTCACAAAATTTTTAAACTACTTCCTCAAATTCTTAAGGATATCTTTTCTGTTGACCAATAAATAAAACTTGAGATACAATGAAAATCTCTATGTACGTACACTCTCCATACTTTACATACATGTAGTTACTTGTACTTTAAAACAATACAAAACTCCCTTTTTTCTTCTTTCTTCCTTTTACAATGGTAACAATGGATTCTTCTCCTATATTTCAGTCAAATTATGCATAGTATGAAGGTGAGAGTAATAAGTCTGTCAGCACCACCAGCTGGTCCTCCGTGAATTTCTGTTTGTGGTCACGCCAGTTGTCATGATGGGTGCGGCGGAAGTTGCTCAAGGTCTTCTTGATGGTAGCCTATTGGGGAACAGGATGGGGGAGGCAGACAGTAAAATTGCTTCAATAACTTTGTATGAAACTGACAGTGAAGGATAGAAACTGGAGGATAAACAAACATGATACTAAATGATAATCATAAAGAAGTATATTCCATAAGCAATGTATCATTACAAAACTTGAGGCAAGATGCTTCAGATATAACAACATCTGTGAGAAAGAAGTGAATAAAACTCCTCATGAAACAACAAATATCATTCTCAAAATTTCAGCAAAAATATACTTAAGGATTCTTGTAAACATGGACATACATACCAAAAAAGAGAATATCAAATAAAAACAGAAAAAAATCATGTGGCAATCACAGATCTCATGAGAACAACTCTCATATGTTGAACCTTCTCAAGGTCATGAATCAATGAGCAATCAAGAAAAAAGAACTCTTAAGAAAAAATGGCTACAATCAAAACCCACAAAATCTTTCAATTATCTTATCAACAGCAGTTATTAGAGGAAAGATGTAATAAAACATGCATAATAATTTAGACAGTATAGCATATATCAATTGTTTCCATTTTCATTTTACACATTACCTCATCAAAAGAACTTACCGGTATTGGGTGTGGATCATTCAGATGTTCACTCAAGGTGACCAACACCTCTGGCATCATATCAGGAACATCGTATGGGAAAGCACTCACATACGCACAAAGTCCAAGAATGCCAGCATGCAGCTCAAGAATCTGCTGGGGCGATAATGGCTCTTTTCGTCTTCTCTTCCTCTTCTGGCCACTTTGTAGCCTGGATGTGAACTCACCCTGAGAGGTGGACAAGTTAATAAATGACAAAAACAATTGTATAATTTAAAAATTTGTTATGATTCACTGCATGTATATAAATACTCTTTTAAGATCCTTCTCGTGCGACACTGAAGTACTAAACATCAGTAAAATTTTAATTTATATTTTTTCATCCACTTCGTAAAACAAAGCACATCCAAAAATCTGAGAGCTCAATACTATGAATGCCACAAAAATTCTTACCAAAAGCTTATCTTCAGCCTGAATAAATTTACAGTGGATTAGACCGCTGAGAACGGTGGAGGCCATCTGCCGCACCTCCAGCCTCACATCAGCCAGCAGATCGACAACCAGTTTTGGTATTTGCAAAGTTGCCTCTTCATTATTGAGAATGGTAAACATATTGGTAAACACAGCCACTTGAAGCAATGACAGCACTGCAGCACGGGCACGCCACCAGCTAAAGGAAGGGAAAAAAAAGATATAACAATAAACTGCAAAATATAAAAATATCAGTAAGGAATGGTGCTATAATGACAATAACTACAAGTCACAGACAAGGATGATAATGATTACAATTAAAATCACAAGCAGAGGCATAACAATAACAATGAAATGATGTTCATAAAAATTAAATTTTCTTGCAAATTCAAGGAACAGGGAAATTAGACGTTGTCACTAGAGCCAACTTATTGACTCTTTGGTGGCTGAATGCATGTGGTGCCATTCTGTAGTCAATGAAGTTGACACACACACAAAGAAAGAAGGAAAAAAAAAAAGGACGGTTCATAAAACCACACTTACTCGATTATGCAATAAATATGACCAGCAAGGATATGCCTAATAGATGACACATAATTGAATCTGCATCGAAACACATTAAGCAAAACTTTCTTCTTCAGTGTATTTTGTGTATTTATTCTTCTGTGTATTTTGTGGCCTTTCTAAACTTTTTAAATGGATGTATGAATCTTCTAACAATAAGCCAACAAAAAATAAAGGTTAACCCGTTGCTGCCGGGTGGCACATAAGTACATGCCATGGCTGTTGTGGACCAAACGCCGAGGGCATCATGTCATTCCCGCGCTACTGGCTCGTTAGACGGAGGTTGTTTTTCTCCGATAGTAGCGGCTTCATTTATATGGTAAAGATTTTAGGCAATGGCACCTATAATGAAGGTAAACCTTCAAAATTTTAATATTTTTATACATTTTTGCAAAATAAAAGCTTTTAGGTGCTAAATGTCGCTCGCAAACTACCGAAACTGCCGATGCGCGCCAAGAAGCCCGTGCATACATCAACTTACCAAAATTTTTACCCGTCGGCGATGGGTTAAGAATAATATTGAAAAATCTCCAACAAACATACCTCTTTGGTAAAAAGCATGAGACTCACCTGCTATGAGCAACTTGTGTGATGGCTTCCATGAAGGGTGCAATACGATGCGGGAGAACCATAGACTGACTGATGATGGCCAAGGTAGCCACACAATTACCACGAAGTTCAGGATCATTGTCCACACTCTCCAGCTGGCACAAATAAGGAAGAAACCTACAAAGGGTCAGACAAATTAAACTTTAGAATTACTGGTAATGGTAACTTACATGCATATAGTTTAACATACAAATATATTTGTACACATACATCTACATATTTATCTGTCTGTCTATTTATCATATATCTTATATGTATATATATGCATAAATGTATATAAGATGTGCATGCACATGTATGTATGTGTGTACCAACAAACATATTGTACATATATACATTTACATGCATGAACACTGGCTTTTTATACATGTTGATGAAAGCAATCTATTTTTCATATATCATATATGTACATATACATAAATGCAGATGTATGAAGTGTATAAGATGTGCATGCACATGTACGTATATGTGTATGAGCATGCATATTTGTATTACATGCATGAACACAGGCTTTTTATACTGTCTGATGAAAGCAATTTTATCTATTATTTATATCAGATTACTAAAAATAGACAGCTTGCCTGACCATCTAACATAAAACAATAAATCGAACACTGTACCTGTAAATCTCTGGCGTAACACCATTGTAGCAACGTCCCATCTGGCCTACCAGCCACCTACACACTGTATTCATGAGACGCACAGCAGTCTTCCGCTCCTCGTTACCTCTCACAAAGCCGTTTGCCTGACTCTTGACATGGTTTTTGTGAACATGATTCTTCAACTCGACTGACAAAGAGGGAATCACCTCCATGGGCTGACATATCACATCACCAGATATATCACAGTTGTCCCTGAGCTTATGTTTAGCAACAACCCTGAGGGCATCTTTGTCCAGTCGCCCACTCAAGAGGCTTGCAGAGTCCAGGCTTGGCAGGTTCACAAACTGGTCCACAGCTGATATTTGACTGGGACCTACTTTATGTACTGAGGCAAGGACTTTGTTTAGGCTATCACTTGCACCAAGAGAGGAGCCTGCTAGGCCCATCATGGGGGCCATCACATCGTCAGTAAATATGGCAAGAGAAGACTGGGGTGGAGAGGGTATGTCTTGGCTGGAAGGGAGAGCTGGATCACAAGATACGCCCTCAACTTCCATGTCCTGCATCATGTTCGATCCAGAGTCTTGAATCAGAATGGAAAGTTGTGGGAGAAGGTATTCAATGAAGTCTGCACAGCTGGGGTAACGGGATGGTACACCTCCAGGGAGCACCAGATCAAACATGAAGATTCCTGTTAACACACTAAAAAAGAAAAAAGAAAAAAAAATCAATACTTGGTAACCACAAGGCATCCAAAATGCTCTAATAGTCTAGTACTTTGCTTCTTTTACTATGCAAGTAATCAAAATTTCACATTAAAAATAAAGCACCTTCATGCAAAATCACAACTTACCTTCCAATCCTATCCCTAATACTTTTATAAGGGTGAGAGAGGTAAGGGCGGAGGTATTCTAGCAGACGGTGACTGAGTTCTGACACTCTCCACTCCTGCTGCCCCAAGCCGCCCATTAACATGTACATCCGACTGAAAGTTTAGAGAAATGTCTGTTCAGATATTGTTCCTTGGATAATATGAACAGGTCTGTCTACTAAAAGCTAGCTTAATCCTCTGCCTCTAGATGACATGTTTACCAATTATGGAAGGCCATATACCTGGTGACACCTATGTCATATCACCATTACCTCAGTCTAATCAGTTTATAGCCCTTTAATACTTACAAAACTCCACCATGATGGCTTGATACTTTTGCAGGAATTTTGGCCCAAATATATCACTAAGGCCACCTTAGTGTTATATGTCTATTTGAAAGCTTCAACCCCCAACTTTATATGTAAATATAGCAGAAAAAACAAGCCAATTACCTGGCTGTAGCATTGGAGAAAAGAGGGGGAGGGGAGGGGAGGGATAGATGGGGAGTGCCAGAGACAGAGATAGAAATATAAGCTGTAATTTACCTGGAGCCATTAAAAGCTCCCTCGCTGGCCCTGAGAGGGTCGTCGAGCAGGATGTCCATCAGGGGAGCTAATCTATTAGGGTCCCTGTCAGCACTAGAGGTTGCCATGCAGGTGCCCCAGTCCTCCACGGTTTCGACAGTCACCTTGGCCATCCCCGTTTGGATGATGGGTTTCAGCATCTCCCATAGTGCCTGGTGCTTTGCAAATGTCCAGTGCTTACTCCCTCTGATCATTCCTGGATGGATGTAAAACAAATCTTGAAAGCACTGGCTTTGAAACTTTCCTATTATCATATAATTTTCACTTTCATATCAATTTTACAAAAATGCAAAGTTATATCTAATGAAATATTCTACAAATATCAATTATTTACAAGCATACCAACTGCATAATGTACAAGTTAGCCTGTGGAAGAACATCTCACCTGTTATGATCTCTACTGCACATCTTTGGCTGCTTTTTTGAGTTTCACCGACTAGCTTTTCTAAATGGCCTCTAAACTGCTCAATAAATGTGGAACCAAAGTTCCTGAAAAGACCCTGAAAAACATTATTATTTATATTAATGAAAGTAAACATGGTGCTGATTTTTTTCAAATACCTCATCAATTACGAAGTCCATCCAGACTTTTTTATAAACTGATAAATCTAAGGAGATAGCCATATAATTTTTTGTAGAAAAAATGTTGAACATACAAAATCGCTTACCTTGAACATCCAGAATCGACGAGTGTTAAAGCTGTCACGTTCCTTGTTTTCTTCCAGAGAAAGGAAAGATATCAACTTATCAACTTTTTCCTTTGATGAGAAGAAATCATAGATTTCTTTTTCTTCTTCTTTTAATTCTTCTCTTTCCCTGTCAAGGTTTGGCTGCTGGGATGCAGGGGCATATACCTTCAGCTTCCTGAAGTCAAATTATAATCAAAATTACATTTAGATGGCCAGTAAAATAGGTTATGACTATCCAAGCATACACATATTTCAAAAGTGACTTAAACACATTGTATCTGGGTGAAAGCAACATCTCATGTCAAAATTTGGCCAAAGAGCTGGTTGGTAGAAACATCTGGTCATGGGAATATTTACTTGTGGTCTAGGGTTAGGGAAACGTCTTGTTGCTGAGTGGCAAGTGATGGGGAGTGAACAAAGCTTTTGGAGGGTGATACACTCAACAGACCTTCTGGAAGGGCCTCTGACTTGGGCCTCTGACTTTACTTTTGCCATTAAACAAGAGTGGAATGATACATTCATGAGCCATGCCTAAGAGAGCCATCTCCAGGGAGGACGTACAGGAACCTATTCCTGCTCACCATTACCAACATGTGCTGGGTGTGTTACACAAAATTGAATATGAAAAAATACATTTTTTAAAAATAACACTATGTTATTTATTGTTACTGTTACTGCACACAGTGTAAACTACCTAGAGATATAACATGGAGTCTTCTAAATGAAAACAGTGTATAACCATTTTGATACAGCTTAACAAATGACAAACTATAACCCTTGGAAAACAGCAAAACAGCAAGAATGCATCTGCAGAAACAGAGTTAACAGCATTGAAAAGAGGAGGCAAAGAGTCTTGATATTGCACATAAGTGTTCGTGTGGGATGGTACTTCAAGCCACACACCTAGGAGAGTTGCCATTCACATAAGCCTAATAGCTGGAGTATTGTCCAAGTGTAAGATCCAATGGCTCAAAAATATCATTTCTGGATTAATCACATCTATCTTTTCTAACTATTGTTTATTCCACTGATAAATGGGCTTTACAATAATATTTCTGCTAATTGTGGTGCATACTTACCCATGGACAGATATAACTTATGATGCTGACAAAGATCCTTATTTCATAATCAACTGTTAATTATAGTGAATTTATAACCTCTCCAAGATCACATGTGCTGTGGGATCACACATTCTTCTATAATCCATATATCAATACCAGAGAAGATTTGTATCAATAATTCAACTGCACTTACTTAGGCCATGTATACCAGCCATGGAAGGTTTTCTCTACAAATCTAGGCTGTTCCCATTCTTCTTCTGTGGTAATTCTCTTGCTACTGTCAAACTGCATCCACCTGCAAATTACACCAATCAGTAGCTATTCCATATAATGACAATCCTGCACTAAAGCCTCTTTTCAATGCACAGTCACTGCATAAACAGGATTACACACATATCTAAATCAAACTCTTAATCTTTATTGGTTCTTAAAGCAAAAGAAAAAATAGGACTGTTCACTCAATATTCTGAAATAATTAAATGCCTTTCAGATTCCTTCACAAAATCAAGTATATGAGTCAGTCAAACTTACGCATTATCAGGTCTGAAATAATTAAATGCCTTTCAGATTCCTTCACAAAATCAAGTATATGAGTCAGTCAAACTTACGCATTATCAGGTCTGGAATCACCCGGCATCAACATTGAAGGAATTTCATTATTGCCACTAACTGAGTACGGGTCAATTTCTATTTTCTTGTGGGGCCTCTTCTGGTTTTTCAAGATCCAAGGCATAAAGAACATAGATGTCTGGAGAAAAAAATAATAAGAATCAGGAATTTGCAATCATTTTCTAAATATTTGTGAATTATTGTTACCATTACTACCTCCTTTGTTCCTTTCATGACATGGGAACAAGAAAATGTACACACAGACTTAATAAATAACCTGATCTAACTTTCTGAATCAGCTATATCACTTCTCACCATCAATTATGAGTGCAAATCCATTCCATAATAATTTTCAAAAATATATGAGAAAAGTATCATACTCCAACCATAACTTACCTCCCTGATTCTTATGTTGTCATGGATAAGACTGCTGGTGAAAGCCCTGACACCCACTGCCGGAAAAGGAATGTCCGGCCTGACGAGTGCACCAAGGAGATTGATGGTCATATTGTGGGTCCGCCAGTGCCTGTGTCCCGAGAAAGAAATGATTATTATTTTGAAAGTTTCAAAACAAGTTTTTCAGTACTTGAACTTGATTTGTTTATGAAAAAGAATCTATGTATATACATCATTAAAAACATATATATATACATCTATATAAATATATATATGTGTATGTATGTGTGATATATATATATGTATGTATATATATATATATATATATATATATATATATATATATATATATATATATATATATATATATATATATATATATGTATATGCACATATGTATATGCATATGTATATGCATATGTATATGCACATATGTATATGCACATATGTATATGTATATGCACATATGTATATGCACATATGTATATGTATGTATATGTATATATGATATGTATATGACATATGTATATGCACATATGTATATATGTATATGCACATATGTATATGTACATATGTATATGTACATATGTATATGTACATATGTATATGTACATATGTATATGTACATATGTATATATATATATATATATATATATATATATATATATATATATATATATATATATATATATATATATATATATATATATATATATATATATTATATATATATATATATATATATATATATATATATATATATATATATATATATATATATATTATATATATATATATATATATATATATATATATATATATATATATATATATATATATATATATATATATATATATATATATATATATATATATATATATATATATATATATATATATATATATATATATATATATATATATATATATATATATATATATATATATATATATATATATATATATATATATATATATATATATATATATATATATATATATATATATATATATTATATATATATATATATATATATATATATATATATATATATATATATATATATATATATATATATATATATATATATATATATATATATATATATATATATATATATATATATATATATATATATATATATATATATATATATATATATATATATATATATTATATATATTATATATATATATATATATATATATATATATATATATATATATATATATATATATATATATATATATATATATATATATATATATATATATATATATATATATATATATATATATCTACACTAGAATGTTATAATGATTACTACAAGTATGACTATTTCACTTACAAATTCCCAGTCTCAAGTAAGGTGACAAGCTTAGAGACCAGCTCAGTGTAACGCTGGTGATTTGACTCCCCTCTCTGCACAAGGTCCTGGCAAGCCTTGGCAACAGCTGCCTCTGGGACTACTTTGTTCTCTGCTCCTCTTCCAGTATGCATTTCTAAAACAGTTTCTGCTGTCTTCACAAGAGAATCTGAGATCTGGAAAATTGTAATACATTCTGACTTTACTGAAAAGATACAAACAATTTAACAATCTTTTATCTATACTATGAATGTGATATAAATATACATCCATGAAGAATTCTATAATACACAAACTAATCACATAAAATCCTTACATGATGATAGACAGCAAACAGCTCCATGTGATAGTACACTGCATCAGAGAGAGCATTAAATAACCTAATGATGGAAGGCTTCTCTGAGTGCTTGGTGGCTATCAGGGCCGGCCACATCATGTTCAGGGACTCCCAGTCACGGCGAACCACCAGTGGCTTACTCTGCCTTCCCAGTAAGAGATATAAGCTGCCTGTTGGGATAAAAAGAGGAAGTTACTTGAACTGTTTTACTGATACATTCAAACATCATAAAAAAAACTATTACCAATCTTTTTCTTTACTTCAATAAATAATTAAGTATTGATGCACAAAAAATTAAAACAACAAAGCCAACAGAGTTTTACCTTATTACCCCCTTCAAATGCAAATGAATAAATGAATATAAATAACAAGAAAAAAAAAAATGATCTCTGAACAAGCTCTCAACATCCACACTTCTTCAGATCTCACATCCCGCTCATATCTAGAAGTGCTTTATCTTCGTCCACTATTACTCACCTTTAAACTGCTCATGGTTTTCCGTTGGGTCAACTTTAAGGTATGTAACAAGGTCTGGCAGGATTAACTTGTACGAATAGGGGAAATACTGGAATAATTGGTTAAGAATGTTCTGGGCTTTACTACGAACCTGAAAGAGAAGAGACATATTTTAGGAGGAGAAGCAGCTGTTTAGACTGTCAACATTTATATCTGTAGCCTTTACAGGAAGTGCCATTTCTGTTTAGTTGCAGTGCTTCTTGTGTAGCTGTTACTAAGAAAACTTCACCACTGGCATTATGAATAAAAACAAATAGACTGGGTTATCAGAATTAACGAGGCAAGAACTCTGGCTACAAGTTTTTCTAAGCACAAGAGAACTAAGGGTGGAATAACATTTTGTTGTTTTTTTCTTTTACCTATGCTTTTGTTTTTGTTAATCAAACTTGATTAATAATGTATATATTTACAGATGACTTCATATATTTTACAAAGATTAATATTTACACCAACCAAAAATAGGAATCTGTTTCCATACCAGGCAATCATTCATATAACTCTAGTTATATACTGCAATATTAATCAAACAAGCAGTATGAAGTCATATACACCTAAATAGTTCTTTATGATCGATAACGCATTTACTAAAATTATCAAATTTAAGTATAGCATGACTCATCAGAGAGCATAATTAACTCACACTAAAACAAATACTACAGCAAAAGCCAAACCCACTTACTTCACTGTAATGACTAGTTGAGAGATGCAATAAGTTATTCATAATGGCTTTGTGAGTGGCTGTAAAATGTAGAGTGCTGTTCTCAAGCATGCGGCTTTCCTGCTGAAGAACCGCACGTTCCACCAAGAGAGAGCGAATATGTTGCTTGTTGCGGGCTAATTTGTTTGCAAGTGCATCCTTGATGAACTGGAAACTCTTCCAGCGAGCGTCAAAGTCATCCTTTGAGACTCCATGGAAGAATATCAGCCCATGGTAAATCTGTAAGAAGAAAGACATATAATAAAGGGCTGTGCTATGATGGGTACAAAGACATGTTATAGAAGGCTCTGCTAGGTTAGGTGGGCAAAAATGCTGCAGTGACATTATCTGAAAGAATAAAATAAGTTGTGTAAACTGCTCATGTGACTGTGACATTGATTTAACTTCACTGCCTGATTTAAATTCATCAACCCAAGAACAGAACAGACAGACAAAACAGTCAGCTGAACCTACATTTATGGCACGGCTGAGTGATTTTGTATCATCAGGTACTTGGGTCAGTAGTCTGTCCACTAATTCTAGAATTACGTCAGCCACAGCCTTGCGGACATTGGTGGGTAGATCTTCGGTATCAAGTTCCACGCGAAGCACACGTTCCCCAGTGATGAACTTGCTGTTGTCCTTTTTCACAGCCATTTCCACTCTGATGTGTAAAACAAAGGCAGTATTTAAAAAAAGGGTGTAGCAAAGACATTCTAAAAACAACTAAAGGGAAGATCAGAGCAAGCAACATATATGAGTTAGTCCAGCCACAACTTTACCTTTTACATTCATTTAGTATACAGATAAATGTTTAATCAAAAGTGTCTCTTTCACACTTAAAACACAAAGACATAACCAAACTTAGGCAACACGCACAGTGTGAGGGGCTCTTCCTCCCAGTGGGGTAGCGCTACTCCAGCTCCGAGGAGGATGTCCAACACGATGCTAAGACTTTGATGCAGAACTTCCCTGAAACAAAAATAATTCTAGGGTTATGTCCGTAACACATCGTGTGGATTTAAATATGATTTTCATACTCCAATCTTTATTTCCAATGAAACATGTATGCATATAAATAAACCAATCAGTGCATGATCAAACAACATCTTCCTTACACTTTTCAAATACTCAACATTATAATCCTAAAACCAACCTTGCAACCTCCTTTTCACCCTTGGCCACCTGTCTTAGAAGCATCAGTTCTGGCACAAGGAAGGTGCGAACAAGTGTAGTCATCGCCTTCTCCTCAGGTTCTCCTGGTTCAATCCAGTTTAACCCCAAATTGTGAATGTCCCCAGCTTCTCCCCAATGCTGTCAGTGAAATCAAATTAGAAAATTACAAATATAACTTGTATAAAGCTTAATAATCTACACCATAGGCGTTTGCCAAATCAAAAACTACATTGTCAAAATTCAGAATTTAGTAGATAGTTTACATTTTTTTTTCTTCAAAATTTCACAATTATCTGTCACAAATATGCTTATCTGTCACAACTTCTGAACTATAATATACATCTCATATCTTTTTATGTGCAATTCAAAACTAATACCACTCAAGTACTCTTTGATCATTTTGATATTAAGAGCAATATAGAGCAGAAGTATAAGTATAAAATATATACCTGCAAAGTAATGATCACAAAAGAGCCATTTAGCACACATACCCTTATTGGGAGAAATTCACTCAGGGGCACATCCCACTTATGAGGCATGGACCTGTATTCTGAAGGGATGGTGATGCCCAGGTACTTAAGCAAGTATCTCAGAATGGAGCCGGAAAGATGGTAGCCTTCTCTGCTTTTCAGGTGTAATGTCAAGGTCAAAACCTGGGTTATCTGAGGAACATATTCTACCAAGTGCATGCCACTGCATCTCACAAGCTGAAAGCCATAAAATGATTAAATCAATATCTATTGTTGCATCCCAGGAGTAGAATAGATATATCTAAAAGATATCAAAATAAATGGGAAAATAAAAAATGGTAAAATATTTAAAGATACCATAAAAAAGCAGTTTTCTATTACCAACAGCTTGCAAACATTATGAATTTCTTTCCTTGTATATCAAAATTCTACATGCAAATGAAGTAAGAAAAAAATTATGAAACCAAGAGTTATTCTTAACTGAACAAAACTAAACAAGTGTACCAGAGGACTCTGACCTCGGACAGGAGAAGTAGATTAAACAATAGTTCATCATCCAGGTTCTCTTCTTTCTGGACTTCCTCATTACTTGTCAAGGTGATCAGGAGGCGACACACTCCAGGAACAAAGACTTTCAGAGCTTCTTGTGGGTTGACCTTTGACAATATGAAGATATCTATATAATATATGTAATGACCCAAGCCTCTAAACTAAAGAATAATATGGCCACCTGATTAATTTACTTCTATTGTAAGGAATTAAAAAAAGCATGAGATTTTGTCAAGAACATTTTTTTTTTTTTGGGGGGGGGGGATTGAAATACATTCTGACTTTACTGAAAAGATACAAACAATTTAACAATTTTTTATCTATACTATGAATGTGATATAAATATACATCCATAAAGAATTCTATAATACACAAACTAATCACTCTCAGGATAAGGGATATATAAACTAATTTTGACACAAACTTTAATTAATGATCTCAAAAGTCATAACCTGAAAATTTACAACTACTGAGCATGCTGTGCTGATAATCTTAGCATCACACTTCAAGGTGGACAAGATGTAGAAGAACGTACCTTTACAGCTGAGCGACACATATTTGCTGCAAACTTTCCGGCAACATGAATCTCTATCATCTTGCCTTTGATGAAAGACTGAAGTCGCTGAAGTGCTGCCTAATAAAATATACTGACATTAGAAATTTTGCTATAAAAATAGATTACAGAGAACTTTCACAGCTCAATTACAAATTATTCCCTGAATAGTCACACCTCCTTCCTTAGAATAAAAATCTAGCTTGTATATGATAAAGTAATAGCACATTTGCCTTGGAAAAGCATACCTGGTATATACTTGGATGAGCTTGGGTGAGAATTGCTGAAAAAGTTGAAGAAAGCCCCATTTCTAGCATATTCTCCTCTCTGTTCATCTTCTCAGTTTCACGGTCAAGTTGCGTTATTTGCTCCAATGCAGAATTTTCAATCAGTACAAAGCAACGGTCCATGAACTGTAGGACAAAATCCTCAAAGCTTGCTGTCTGCAGACATACTTCTTGTTCTATCTGGGGAGAGAAGAAACAACCTATAAGGACCAGTCACACACATTTTCATTTTGAAGCAATTTATTCCCTCATATTCACACACCCTTTTTCATTTATACGTAATCTATCTCGCTATATTCAGTTTCCCTTGTTAAATTTAGTAGAAAATAATCATAGCTGGAGACCTTACCTCTGTCAGGTCACTGGCCTCATCGATGGCACTTGAGCAGTCAACAAAAGGCACGAGTGTCACCAGGGTGTAAATAAACTGGAATGTTACCTGTGAGGAAAAAGAATGATTAACAGTAAAACAAAATACCAAAATCAACAACAGTAACCACTTACTAATACCAAAAGTTATATGAATTAATTTGAAAACAAGATAGGTATTACTGTTTTCCCAAAAGCATGCAGTTTCAGCTATTAGTGCAAATATTAACTATATATATATATATATATATATATATATATATATATATATATATATATATATATATATATATATATATATATATATATATATATATATATATATGTATGTATTTTTTTTTTTTTTATGCATTTCTTTTTTCATTTTAATTAGGGAGGGAAAAACAGAATAAAACCCTATATTAAAGTGATCCCTTATTTAATATACCTTTCATATATAGAATCCTTTAGCAAACTAAACATACACTTATTTTGTCACTGTAAAAAATGACCAATTATACTGACTGAATGAATGAACAAAATTACAAAAATAAACAAGAATACACTAAATAATACACAAGTCAAAAATAAGAATAAAAATAGCTATCTAAAAACATATATAAAATAATACAAACACCTATAAAATAATACAGATACCTATTTTTCTATCAAACGTCTCCCACAACACTATGGATACTTACTAGAATAACAAATAACACAGGCAAAATAAACAAAATTTAAGTTACATGATCAAATCCCAGTCATTAACACGGCTACTCACCATACATTTCTTTATGTCATTTGGGTCAATTCCAGGAAGTGTCTGAAGCAGCAGTGGGATGACATGCCTCTGTCCCTCTGGATAATACTTGCCACCTTTGACCATGGCCCGAGCCACACACACTACACACTCTAGGGATGCTGTCAATCGATGGGGCTCAGTGGTGGTTTCCAGCGAGGAGTACAACCTGAGTTGAGGATTCACACACATTCTCATCTCTACTTCATGGTAACTAAATGATAGTTTGAGTTTCTAGGTACAATATCTATTGACAAATAAAATAGAATATTTAGATACATATTCTAAAATCTTCTAGAAAATCACATATGCCAATGTCTTCAGTGATGCCATGCTCTTTCAGAAACTTTTTTTGTAACTGCACAAAACAATCATGTGCAACTTTATCCACCAACTGGCTGTATAATCACAAACTGACCAAATATCCTACCCTAAGTAAATCATGTAGTGACATCTTTATATCAGGCACCTCAGTAATATACTCACTGTTCTAGTAGTGGAGGTATAACGATTTCTGGTCGCAGGAGAGAGAGACGATGGAATACAACACCAGCATCATGTGTCCCAGTGTGAGAGAACATTGCCAACATTGCAGGCGTCTGAACACATCGCACAAAAGCTGTAATTTCCTCTTCTGTTAATTTTTTCTTGGGCTCTACTCCTAGTTCCCAGGATGGCTTCATATATCGCTCCCTAAATAGGAAAGAATATTAATAAATATATGGATAATAAATTGCAATATAAAACAAATAAAAAAGCAAGGACAAAACAAATACTATCTTCATTATAATGCATCGCTCAGAACAAAGATATCCAGCGAAAATAGGCTCAACTAACCGATGCAATCTTCTGATGAAGAGCAGGGTGAGTTTGTTGAGGAACTCGTGCAGGTGGCGGGTCCAGGGCCCTGAGTTGGAAGGATGATAGTACGACTCTAGAGATTTGAAGAGTCGTTCTAAATGCTGCTGGGTTTTGCTGCCACCTCCCTGAGTGTGTAGAAAAGGATGTAGTCAGTTTTATACAAGTAATGAGTTTAGGCTCTTTATTGGTACTTCTTAAAATAAATAAATAAATAAATAAATATATAATCATATACAAAAACTATTAAAATAAATGTGTTGTTCATTTGACTACTAAGTATACTCACCAAATTTGCAACAATGAACATGGAAGAAGCAAAACGATCCAGTCCATCACCTCTGCCAACGTGTGTTTTCTTGTACGTCACAGGTAAGTGGAAAGACCTCAGCACCTGTTGTGTAAAGAAGGACTATTATATTTCCTTGATATAACTACTGGCTACAACTTCTACAACAAAAATATAGTCATGATGCTCTAAACCTTTACCCAACCCCCTTTTTAAAAATCTGAAAAGAAACTGTTCTAACATTATTCCATATAAATTTCTGAAGCCATACCTTTGTGAAAACCATTGATAGGTGTTCTTCCCA
>NW_020870477.1:106967-109467 GCF_003789085.1 Penaeus vannamei | reverse complement strand
TTTCAAAACGATATTGACAACTAAGCAATAATATATATTTAATTAAATATTTTGTTGAATTATGTTAACATTCAGTGGGGAAGTGCAAGTAAAGATCATCATAATATCACATTGCAAATACTAATGACCATAATAATAATACAAATCATAACAATAATACTAATTTAATAATAATAATAATAATAATAATAATAATAATAAAAATAATAATAATGACCACTTCAAAGTGTGACGTTGACGGAAAAAAGTTTGACAAACCTGGACAGCTTGGCGACCCAATGGACACATCCCGGCCTTATATCTCTCAATACCACAGCTTTGGCCAAATTTATCTTTATGTTACTGAACTGTTCAATAATTTCCTCTCGAATTTCCTCAGAATAGGGCAGCAGCTTGTTGTAAATGACCTGTTTCTGGGGCTTGTACCCGAGGCCGCTGTCCTCCTCCTCCATGATTTCTTAGTTCAAATGTCTTGTCTCGACCTCAAAGATACACACTCATAGTATTTACGTCAAGTCACAGAAGCACACTAAAACGTCGCACTTTCACGATGATTTCTGCTCTTGTGTTGCGCCATGTTGTTTACGTCACTCCAGTGCTCAAAGGTAATACGGGGCAGGGTGGGCAAGTCCGTCCTAAAATAATGCTCGTAAAAGTGATACAGCTGCCAGAAACTGCCAGGACAACGCCCTCTGTCGCCAGAGTTCAGTGGTTTTTGTGACGTCATAAAGCTGTTTTGACGTCATGAGTTCATCTGCATTTACCTTTTCTTTTCCTTGTTTCACCACAGCCCCGAGTTAATCGTTTAGCAATATAAGCAAGTTCTTCAGACTCCAAGGAAAGGGAAAGCACAGAACATCGTTGTGATAGCTGTCGCCATCGAATTTCGTGAAATTTGCTGAATCGAAAGGCTATCAATAAGCGATGCATAGCACGGGCTGATTTTCTTTGTCCTCTGTATCTGATTTTACCAAATCGATTAGTTTTATTCGCGTATAGCGATGTTATTCAATAGACGACGAACCTCGAAGGGATACCGCTGGAAGGGTTGATGGAGTACCACTAACTTGTCTGTACCTTGACTATCAAGTCACTGACTTTAAATCTGTGCCTGTGTACAAGATTTTTAGGTACCCTAAAGATATTTTATAATGCAGTACATCAGTATCAAAATATATAATCTTTTATAAATAAATACTTTTCTCAACATCTACATGAATAAATTTGCCATGGTCTTACTCAACCGATGTTTTATTTAGTTGCTACTCAGACTCAAATTCCTTAAATAACTGTTTATATTCACTGTTCAACCCTGATGGATAAATAAATGTGGTGAGACAGAGGGTGGATATTAAACAGTATTCATATGAATATACAGTACCATGCCCATTAGTTGCGGCAGAATTTTGTATTTTATCCGGGATGTATTGCAGATTACAGATAAAACTTTACATAGTATACTTTAGACATATTTTTACCCCACTTGAGATTTTCTCCCTATCTCATCTGCTCGTCTCTCAACCCGAACAGTCTGTGGATAACATTGCATGTTCAGTTTCTGTTTGTTCGAATGGCAACAGAAGAGAAAAGGCATTTCTTGAATCAGCAAGTGTCATTCACAGAGTCTGAAAATATTTAAAACATTTTATTCACTTCATGTTGGTACAGAAACGTATTTTCAATTGGGTATTAAATGTAGGCCAAGGGACCTCTGCAGATATTTTTATAATGTTTTCAGGAATTAAATGACATTTTGCCTTTTTGCCATACGGTTGAATGCATGTAGAATGAAGCGAATAGAATCATTATTTTTCCTCGCTATAATGTAGGATGAACAGCTTTTGGCAAATACTCATCCGGGGTTGTGCGCCCCCCAAAAGTTTAAAGAGTACTTTTATAGGCGAGTAGAATAAGATATTCAGAGGCCATCTTGATGATAACATGTTCCTGAGCAGCAGTTTCTAATCTTTTCAGGTCAGGTACTCACCACCTGCCGCGTTATAACCTAGTTAATACAGCCTTCGTGCATGTAACTGTACTGCGTGGTAGATGGATGCGCCCGGAGTTTTGATGAATTTCAAAGAAACGTTGAGGCGAATGTTTATAAGTTACTATTACTATTGACAGGTTTTAAATTTTCATGATATATACATAAAATTCCGACATAACATTTATTTCTAATTCACACCTCTAGATACCATTTCACAGGTGGTGTGCGCACAGGTAAGATAATGCAAGGTCATTAATGGTCGCCAGGACATGAAACATCGACCACTATTGAATCAACGTATAATTGTAATTCCTGTGAACTTTCTATAACGTGAGCACATTTATTAGGAAATTTTGAACTTACAACTTTAAGAAGTTTATTTTGAAACTCATCTCTCCTTGTTTTTTACTCTGTAATGTTATCCGTATTGTTACAGCTGCGTCCCTGTTTTTTTTTTTTTTTTTTAAAAGAGGACTGTGATACCTGCACATACATTGCATCATTCATTGC
>NW_020870477.1:89938-94277 GCF_003789085.1 Penaeus vannamei | reverse complement strand
ATCTTATATATAATCTATATATATATATGTATATATATTATATTATTGTATGTATTATGTATATATGGTATAATATATATATATATACTATATATATATTATATATATATGTATGTATGTATATATATGTGTATATAATATATATATATATAATTATATATATATATATATATATATATATATAAATATATATATATATATATAATATATAATATATATGTATATATATATATATAAATATATATATATATGTATATATATATATATATAATATATATATATATGATATATATATATATATATATATATATATATATATATATATATATATATATATATATATATATATATATATATATATATATATATATATATATATATATATGTATAGAGAGAGAGAGCTCTTTTCCTCTTTATGAATACTGTTTGTGCATTGTGACCTGAATTGTTGATGATTTTTATATACTCATAAAAAACTTTGCACAGTTAATAAGTAAATATTTTGACACAAGTTTGAGTTTTTTATGTGTAGTAGCCCTGGTTGTTTTTTTACTGCAGTAATAGTTTGTTGTTGTATTATGGCATTTAAATATATGATAGTTGTTTGATGTTGCTATTAGAAAGCAAAAATATTTTATAATCATTCAATTGTCACACTGAAGTATTTTTGAAAGACATTAGTAATAGGGGTAAAGAATAACACATAGGCCTAACTATTATTTATAATATGCTTATTGGAAATATTAGAATATATTAATTGAAAGACATATTTAGATAAAGCTTCAGCTATCTTTTGCTTTATCTGCAGGAAGGATTGGCTACAGAGGATTGGGAGTCCAAGCTCCCACATAACAAAAGCTGAATTCAAGAATGAACGGGAGATTCCTGAATACACTTTCAAAGGCTTCAGCATCAAGCACTAAAGATACATTTGGTCCTGAGGTTGGCTGAGATGCAACCTGGTTATCTCTCTTCTTACATAAGATAGATGAAATGAATGATGATTGTAACCAAGGGAACATTTTTTTGCTACGATTACAGATAGTCACAGTAGTAAATTTATTTTTAAGGTACTGATTTATGCAGTATATAAAATTTTATACTGCTTGTTATTGGTTGCATTCTTTTGAATGCATGGAAGATTTAGGGGAAAGAAAAAATAAGAACCCAAATTCAACTAATGGTGTCCTACATCACCTAAGAATGTTTATTTAAGTCCAAATAATTTCATGCTGTGACAAGTAAAACAGTCTTTGTGATTGTAGATATTAGTTAACTATGACATCTCAGACAGGACCAGTAAGGAAACTTTCAGGACAGACAATACTAGAGTGAATTATGGTTCACTTGCAGGAATATATCAGTATTTAGGTCATAATATTTATGTACTTTGAATGTAGTATTGTATAACCCGCATAAAAGGAGTTGTTGAGTATGTACGACACTTCTAAATGTCTAATGATATGGAGAACATTAAAAAAAATACTTGTGCAGCACAATGCAATGTAAAACAAATTAAATGTTTCAGTTCAGGGTAAAGTAACAGTGATGTTCATGTTACAAAGGCTTAGTATAATGGTTCATGTGAAGCAGCATCCAGCAAATCATGACATTTTACTCTTAGCATGAGGCATTTAGAGTAAGAATGATGAATAAACAATCTTGAGGTCTTGAGATAAGCTTTGATATGATATCTGAGAGGACATTCAGTTAGCAGTATTAAGCTTTGGTATTATAACTAGCAGTGTACGTTATATTAGCACATGGAATAGGAAATAACTCTAAAATCAATCATGTTCGAGTTTCACTAATTACCCACAGCAGATACATAACTAATCAGTATGTAAAAGTTTGACATGCTGTGCCCAAGCAAAAGTCATAGATGAACCAAAGACCTCTATTACTGACACTCTTTACTTGATATTACCTCTTTATCCCTACAGTATGGCTAATTAATTTTGGTATTGTTAGAGCTCAGCAGTTATTAACCCATCCCAGTCAAAGTGCCAAGGATTTCTTGGTATCCTTCCTTTTGTCTTTTTATTTTTGGGGGAATGGGGGGCTAATTTGAACATTCTTTTTGCTTTATAATGATCAGTACGGAATTCAGAAAGTATTGCAATCACTTGGCCAAGAAGACTTTGGAAACTGAAATCATTCTCATTGACTTTGTAGACTGGCCAGTTTCTAAAGATTTCCATTTGAGATGTTCATTGTTGTTGCTTAGAATGCCTCATATGAAGTAAATGTAGTATTTATGCTATTTCTTATTGCAATTTGTAACCATTGTAGCATTAACTTGTCAGACCTGCATCATGAGGATAATAAGTACCAAGAGGAGAAAATAAAGATAAGTATTTAATGGGAAATCAGGTTTTGCTTATGGAGCCTTACCCTGCCAAATAATTTGGAGTACTATAGTGCAAAAGGAAGTAATGAAGGTACCCATACATATTAACACACCGATCTGCCTCACATTTTCTATTGGCCTCTTGAATGAACAGATTTCCTTTTATTTATTCTCCCTGCACACATTTACCTCTGTTTTTCATTGGATGCAAGAACACATGTGGTAGCAGAGAGATGTTAAGAGTCAAGTAGAAAGAAGCTTTGATGATAGTGAATAATATAGGGGAATTAACTTGTAAGGTAATCCATAAGCAGCTACTTAATTGAAAATTGCTTCAGAATATTAGTTTGTACCAAATGTAAATGATTTCCCAAACATCCTGCTGTCCAGAAGAAATTTGAGTGAATGATTCCCAAACTGCTATTAAAGATATTAAATGGTAAACATGAAATTTTAAGAAGTGATGTAGGCTGGAAAAAAGTTGATTATCTATCTCCTTGTAAGTGTTGCACTTTTTTCCCCATAGGTGTTCCTCATGTGGTCAACTGTACCAGTGAAATTAAGAACCCTTTTAATGCATTAACCAAGACTATCTTCAATCTAGTATGTTTAAGGTAATGCTTTAAACAGGAATCTCACATTAGAGGTTCAGAAGACAGGAAGATCTGGCAAGATAACTATTTGAAAGAGTAATGATTTAGTAATAAAATCATGTTATCTGTATTTCATATCCTTTTTCTTATTTGTGATGTGGCCTTTTTCTTATTTGTGATGTGGTAAGGATGATACCCAGTGCATATTGCCCACAGGTTATATTTTTTGTTTTTGAGTTTTTACTCAGGTACCATATTTGTGATAGCTTAAGTGTTTCTTTGTTTACATTTCCTTACAGGACTTTTTGAGGGTTTTGTTTTAATGGAGCATCATTCAGTTTTTGGAATGCATGCTGTAACATTTTCAATTCACCTTTCAAATAACATTTGTAAACAAGAGGCAAAAAATGTTTAGAAATGTGAAAAGAATAAATGATACATTTTGAAGATAACCATGAATCAGCAACTCAACTTCACTTTGATAAAAAGATGCATGAATACCATGAGAAAAGCACATCTGTAATTGATGTTTCAGAGGCAAAAGTAACATTAAGCAGTTCACTATACATAATGCCTTTGGTAGAATTACAGATTAACAGATTAGATCTAATCATGAATAAGAGTTCCATGTCAGAGTTCCACTGACCATTGAGGCGACCACCTAAACATTTATTGACATATCTGGAACACTGTGATTGCTCAAATTACTTTCTTAAAAAAAAAAATGTACCTGCAAAAAAGTGGTGTCTTCAGTTACCATTGAAGATTTTATCCCAATCTGTGATACTTTGTGCTTGTGGACATTGCATTATGTCTTTTGATGCATATCATTTTTCACCAAATTGTAAGTCCTGTTTAATTTTGAAAAATAAAAGCATACATCCTAAAATTATTTTATTTGTGAGTGTTACCTTTCTAGGTGTGAAACGAATATGAAATTTCCAGGCATAATTTTACAGTAGTGGGAAATATTCAGTCAAAAAAGTGAAAAATAAGTGATTTTCTCTTGATGTTTTTTCTTTTCATCTGAATAAAGAATGTTTTCAGACAAGTGATAAGAAAAAAAATTATGTTTCTGTCTTCACACTGGATGGTTTACATTTAGTAAAAATATTTCTTCGTGTTGGGTAATGGTGGTCTTCAATTGTATCCTCTAAAACTGCTGCTCATATTTAATTATCTTTAAAAATATATTGTATGCTATATTTGACTAAATATACCCTATATCATACATACAAAATTGTATTTAAAATAGTGAGAAATCTGTTACATGTTTGATACCTGATGAATGGAGATATATTACCTGAGAATATAGAAAGAATGTTTTTCTGTATGCTATCTCCTTCGAACTACTCTATTTATATTTTGTTTTAGATGCAAACATGCCCATGCACTT
>NW_020870477.1:77438-82438 GCF_003789085.1 Penaeus vannamei | reverse complement strand
GTAAGTGGGTTAAATGCAGTAGATCCCCGAAATAATCTTACCTAGGTCATTTAACTCATTCCTTTCTTGATAGTTGCATCATTCATATATTCCCTTAGAATCCATATATCAATAAAATTTGTTTATGTATTCTCACTTGATGTATAGTATGTAACTGGTTTGTTTAAATACCAATATTTTCTTACTGGGCAACACATGTTGAAATTTGCAAACCCTCAATGACATGCAAGAGATTATGAACATGCTGTCACTCAGTAATTTAGTTTTTTCTTGTTTTTAAATTTGTCCTTCATGTTACCCATTCAATGATTCCTAGTTTGTTTCCTATGTAGTTTAAGGTTAAAAATGAAATGAGAGAAAAAAAAGACAAAAATGCAATAAAATAATTTATCTTTAGCTGTCTTTGTTTATTAAGAAAAAAAAAAAGAAAATAAGGTTTTAAAAACTGGTTTCAAAGAACCAACTTTGTGTCAGTGTATCTGAAAACTGTATCACAGCAGACGTCAAGTCAGATATGCATACTGTTAAGACTTCTTGCATCCATCCCTCAGACTCTGTTGGCTGAAGTAATCATCACCAACATTTACCAGAGCTGTGACAGCTGAAAACACAAATGCAACACAAAAGATAGTCAATAAATCTCCATTATAAGAGAGAAAAAAAAAACATCATACATAATTATATACCTCCTAATTAATAGTTATGAAAAACACAACTTCCATATCCTCTTAATACCAATAGTCATTATAGGTCAACACTGCCGGACTTGCGGACATTGTTGTTGACTAATGTGCATATAACAATAAATGCAATAAAGATATCATATCTCTGAATCTTAAGGATAAAACGTTCACAAATTTGAAACTTACAACAATAGACAAACAAAGGAAAATAGTAGCAGAACCATGGACATAAAAAGAAACAAGATAATCAACAGTGAATTTAAGGGTCTTATTAAAACGAGTGTAAAACACAACACAAACAGCACATAAATAAAACAAGGTGGTAAACATCATGAATCCATTTCACATTTTGTGTTATGTATTCCTCCTTTGTAAGTTTTTAACAACCTTTAACAGCACCTGCATAAGACTCCTGACAATTTCTTCCTTAAACCTGTTACTCCAGTCAAATCATCTCTTATACTAAACACAATGGTATTAAAATAACCAATAAAAAATCAATCAAGAGTTCATGAAAGTCCTTTAAAATTTAAAAAATCCTTACTTCTTAGCATCCAGGAAAATTTCAGATAATTTGAGTCTAACAAATGCAGCTATTTTTCACAGAAGGCATTATGGCTTATGTTTGTTGCAAGCATTCTCTATGTAAAGGCAAATAGCCTATATCATAACTATGCTAATTTTCAGTAGGTTCAAAACCAAGATTTTATTCTCTCTCTGATTATCCATAACTATATCCTACTCAGTCATAGCTTGAAACTCAATTCTAAATGCTCTTCAAGTTTAACACACTTACAAACTATACATAAAATACACACATGTTGTCTCTCTGTTATGCTGTATTCTATTTTTGTCTTTTCTTCACCTGATGTCAATTTCAGTCCACAATTAGTCCTTATTTCTTTTTCTGGAGCTGCATGTTCCTAGAAAACCGTGATCATTGAGGATCGGGATTTGCCAACACCAATCCATTTAACTGAAATTAGAGAGGATAATACACTAGAAATCATCTACAATTAAATAGGATAATTCTTTGAAATAACCTAACCTATCAAAACAAAACTATCTGAAGAAGCAAACTATTTCAGGCAGTTAGAGAAGCTAAAGAAATCCAGACAAAAATACTAATAATTCTTTTTTCTTCTTTTTCTTTTTCTTTTTTTAAGATGAATATATTTTAGAAACCTTTTGATAAAATCAGTTAATTCCAAAGATGGGGTATGTCACATATATGGTTTGGTTTGTGGTGATTAAATTGCAAGAAAGACATTATACTTACCAGGCACATTAATCAGTTCCTCAATTTTTTCTACATAATTTCTGGCATTCTGAGGCAGCTCTTCAAATGTGCGGCACTGGGATGTGTCTTCTTCCCATCCTGGCAATGTGATGTACTCAACCTGTTAGAAATAAACCATTATATTATGAGTACAAAACTGCAGATAGGTGAAAAAGGCTGTGAAAGTAAAATGCTTTATGAGTAGTATAAAACCAAAGAGAGGTGGAAAAAAACATAGTGAAAAAGATCAAATCCATTTCTATTTTGTATGTTTATTTCAAAATTTTCATTTTGCTCAATAATGCCATAATACCGAAAGAGACAATAAAATCATGAAAGCATCAGCATATATATGTACCGTGATATCTTCTAGCTCTCCCATGTCAGCTGGGAAGTGCTCAATCTTCTCTCCATTTCTTCTAATGTAGGCATTACCAATCTTCAATTCTGAACAAGGAAGAATAATCATGACTTGCATAGCACCTTTTGGGTAACTGTCATATACAAAGTTCTCAAGTTCAAACATCTAGGGATTATGTAAAAAGTTTTACTAATTATCTTTAGTGACTCAAATACAACCAAAGGTGATATTTCAGGCACTTGACCAAAAGATCCTCTTTTCATAGGTTCCTGTTATTACAAGGTTTCAAAACCTAAATACATAATACACCATACCTTTCAGGTGGTCTAAAATATCTAGTTTTGTGAGGGCAATAGCTGAGTAGCCATTGACCATGTTGGTGTGTCTGAGCAAGACAACATCCAGCCAGCCACACCGTCTCGGCCTTCCAGTGGTCACGCCAAACTCTGCTCCTCTCTTCTGCAAGAGCTCCCCAATACCCTAACAGTGGTAAGAATCTATTAGATCTAATTTTCATTACCTTTACCTAAATGATAATATCTAATGGTTGAGTTATCAGCAGAGTTGGGTAAAATTATGGACAAAGGTGATGGAACTTTAAGACTAAGAACCAAATTGTTAGATTTTGATGAAAGTAAAGAACTCTTGGAATTCCCCCAAAATGGATCTTAATACCAGAAGTAAATCAATTTTCTTGTTAGATTTTGATGTAGATCTGTATGTTCTTCATTACATTACAGAGAATTTTCAGTGTTGTTGGAGGATTGCATTCTAAATACTTGTTAATGTTATTTTCAATTTCAACCTATTAGTAAAAGAATGAGACAAAAGACAAGGCAGCACAGGTACACGAGTATGAGTAGAGACGAGAACATTCAAGGAAGAGAAGAAATAGAAAAAAAAGAAAAGAAAATTAAAGAGAGGCATAAAAAGAAGAGGAAGGAAAGTCCACAAGTGTAGCATTATTTGTTACACATGTTCATTACACATTTGCGCAAATATAGATCCAACATCTGCTGTATAAACATCTGTGCAAATGTAAACGTAGAATCTAATTTCAATATCTGAATATATTATATACCTTTTACAATTATTTTAGTTTTAATGACTATACATCTTACTTACATCCTTGAGTTCTGTGGGGAAAGGCCCTACACCAACTCTTGTCGTATAGGCCTTAACTACACCATAGACCTCACCAATGTACAAAGGAGAGATTCCAAGGCCTGTGCATACCCCTCCAATAGTACAGTTACTCGATGTTACATAGGGATAAGTACCTGGCAGGAAAGATTGTTGCATAAGAGAATGTGAAGTTTCGAAGTTATGATGCACCTATGCCTGGATCATTGGAATAGCTTTTGAATGATAAGATATTTTGCAGGAGATACTGTAATGACAATGTTTACTGATTAGTACAGGATGTATGAGGCCGTCAGCCACTTCTCACATATGGCTGAACCCACTTACCAAAGTCTATGTCAAGCATAGCAGCATTAGCACCTTCAACTAAGACCTTTTTGTTGCTATGGAGACACTTGTGGATGTAAGCAATGCTGTTGGTGACAAGGGGACGCATCCGTTCTGCATACTTTTTGTACTTAGCTACTTCCTCTTCTACATCCACTTGCAACTCTGAGACAAATCCACAAGTAGTTACTAAAGTTTCAAGAACAGAGAACAATAATTTTCACAGCACAATAATAATCTCGTACATAGATTAAAAAAAAAAAGTCATTAAACAAATCATATGTTAATACACAAGTAAAACCTTTATACAATATCTATGTAAATATTTTGGATGTATAGACCATAGGTATATCATGCTCTGAATCAAAATGAAAATAAAACTGCTTAGATTCATACAAAATACTTTTAGTGCGTGAACTACCTGCCAGTATTTCAAGGTTCACAAGCACATCCCCACTCTGTTCACTCACCAGGAAACATTCTTTTGTGCGAGTCAACTAAGTTTCTCAGTCTCTGCTCAAAGACACTAAAGTTTCCGAGCAGGTCAGCCATCCGCAAGCCATGTCTCCCAGCCTTGCTTGAATAGCAAGGACCAATACCTTTCTTCGTTGTACCCAGGGTTTTCGTGCCAGAGTTATCCTTGGATCTCTCTTGCTCTTGAAGACCATCTACACTCTAGCAGAAGAACAAGAAAGAAACAAAGGTTGATATAAAAAATGAAAAGATGTTAACATGAATTTTTTTTCTGATTTGGGAAAATTGCTTTAACTTATCTTATTATATCATATCACAGTGCTCTGATTAAGTTTGAATCAATTACAACTCTCTCTCCATGCTACTCAAAGACTACAAAAACAGAATGAAAAGCAAGAAATGAACAGGAACAAACTCCATGAGATTTACCTGGTGGAAATCAAAAACAATATGAGATCTGTCAGAAACAAGGAGGCGATCTTTCCAATCCTTCAGTCCCTTTGCCTCGTTCTTTTCGATCTCCTCAAAAAACTGGCCGAGATGGACCACCACACCATTACCTTGAAAAGGAGAAAGAAAAGGCATACAGATATACAATGAGAAACATAATCATTCTATAAATCTTAAAGATAGAATATGCCTAAGATTGTATTTTCAAAGCTTGAATCCATACGCTTTGGAATATAACCATACTCTTATGGTCCTCAAGACTGATACATTGAATAATATGAAT
>NW_020870477.1:72500-77338 GCF_003789085.1 Penaeus vannamei | reverse complement strand
AGAGGGAGAGAGAGGGAGAGAGAGGGAGAGAGAGGGAGAGAGAGGGAAAGAGAGGGAGAGAGAGGGAGAGAGAGAGAGAGAGAGAGCGAATATCAGAGAGAAAAACCAAAACTCTTTTATGTTAGGCATACTGCTCACAAAAAACTATCAAACCAAACCACTATATAATTTTAAGGATATGTATAACAGAAATAACCAAAGTGCATGAATAAAAAATACGAGATGAACGGCAGGTTCACAGAACAAGCTTACTTGTATGTGTAATGCAAGGCAAACGTGTACTTGGAAATTTAATTTTTGTGATACATGACTTGTTTTGCGTGCATTTCAGGATATCATGAGTATGATTTGTAATTTAAAAAAACAAGTTGGCAGTGGAGAACTCTCTATTTTGCGATAGGAAATACCGTAGATACTGCTATTCGCTACTACGGAAGACAGGAAATGATCATTTGAATAAGTAATAAATGGCAAGTATGACAAGAAAGACATGATCTAAAAGTCAATACGATAACACTACCCGGATGCATTTGAAACAAGCAAGCTATAAAGCAAATGCGATACGCAAGCTACTCATACCCCAGAAAGAACAGGAATTACTACAGCGAACAATGGCACAAAACGAAAGTCGTCGAACCTTTGTATCATACGATTTCCCTTGTGTGCTGGCGTGCGAGTAGGTTTGATCGGGGGAGGGGGATCTATATGGACAATCATCACATGAATTAATTAAATCTTAGCATCATTGGGTTCTCAACACCAGACTCTATAATTTGAAAGTTACCTGCACAATGTACGAGAGATGAAACCGAGGGTATTTTGGAGAGACACGTTTCAAACACTGCCTATAAACATTCTCGCTGTGGTATCTTTACGTAACCCTCAAACACTTTTTTGTGTTTAATGTTTCCTTCCGTGAGGACCAGCTGACCAAACTAAAACCCTGTGCCATGCCATCAGTGTGTGCCGGCATGCAGGTTTTCGCCGAACCAGACATCCCTCTGCACTACCAGTACACCCACCCTCACACACCGCTCAATATTCCCACGTCAAATGCTTACCTTTCCTGCCGCTCTTCCAAGCCTCACGATCCCTAGCTTAAGTCCGCTCACAGGCTGTGAGGGAGGTGGAGTCGCTGCTACAATCTTCATCCTGCTCCTTAAGTCCTTAAATCCACGTTTGACCCACAGCGCGACAATCAATGCATGCGCTCCCCTCCTCCCAACACCCGCCCAGCAAAGCAACTGTGAAAACCCCGACACCGCAGTCACAGCCGAACCGCGTGTGTCGACCGTGACGTCAAGACCATCTGCGCCAGGGCTGCCAACCGATGCGCGATGTCACGGTACGATTTTGTTATTACTACAGATCATGCTGCACGTTACGTCGTTCCTCCTTGTTACATTTATTTTCTTAAATGAAAGATCCACCTTTAGGTACCGCCATTACACACACAAATTTTGAATTACATTATTGGGCATTGAAATATAAAGCATGTTTTAACAATATAATAACAGCAGTAAAACAAAATAAAAACAAAAACGCTCTAAAACATTGAAAATGTAATTTACCTGGTTGTTCATTTTATTCCCCTTCGTTCACTTGTGACGTTAACAGTGAATAGATTAAACAACCAAAGTATACGTATGATATAACACATATGTACGTAGGATTAGACATGCACGTGTACATATGCCTGTTTGTGTATTCACAAATTTATACATGTGTATATGTAACGTAATATACTGCGTTTATGAGTATTCAAAGTTAGATTTATAACAAGCAACAATAACTACCTGAGTCAAGAACCTACCTACAATATATAAAAAACATGAATGTGTTAATTAACAGATAAATGATTAGCAAGTAAATAAATATATCAGCAGTTACACATTTTACCAAATGCAAATATAATCTAACAAGCGCAAACATTATTCAAAATCAATTAATTAGCATACCGTAGTTTGCATCACAGTCTGAAGTTTACATATGCATAGGGAAACACACACACACACACACACACANGTAAGCAGAAGAAGTTAAGAGAAGGGTAAGGAGATTGAAGGGAGGATTACAGGAAGGAAATGGGAGCAGGAGGGATAGAAAGTAGAAGAGATAGGTAAGCGAGTAGGCGCAGGACAGGAGAAATAGGGAAGGAAGTGGAGAGGGAAGGGAGGGAGAGAGAGGAGGGAGATATAAAGGATAGAAAATGAGAAAAGTGTATTTGTAAGGGATGCAGGAGAGAAATTGGAAAAGAAGGAGAGAAGAAGGGAGAGAGAAAAAAAGGGAGGAAAGCAGGAGAGAACGGTAGGAGAAAGGGAAGGGGGAAGGAAGATAGAAAATAAGAGAAAAGAGATCCGAGAGAAAGGGGGAGCCACACAATAGGGGAAGGAGAGGAGATCTGGGGGTGGGGGAAGAGAGGTCGTAGTGAAGAGAGAGAGAGTGCAAGAGAGAGAGAGAGAGAGAGAGAGAGAGAGAGAGAGAGAGAGAGAGAGAGAGAGAGAGAGAGAGAGAAGAGAGAGAGAGAGAGAGAGAGAGAGAGAGGAGAGGATAGGAAAACTATATATAACTTAGTCATTCAATATGTTGCATCCAAAGCAAAGCATCTATTCAATGTCCACCAAAATGCAAACGAAACAAAACACAGACAAATGCGTGACTTACACACACTAAAATGGTAAAAAAGAGATTCATGAATTAGATCCAGTACATCAAAAAATAAATAAGTAGTACAAAATAAAATAAGAAATAAGAACTCAGACAGAAGAGACAAAAAAAGAAAGAAAGAAAGAAAGAAAAAGAATTGAGCTAAGAACAATGAACAAACACAGACGTGATTTATAACCAACTCTTTAAAAAAGAAGAAAAAAAAAAAAAAAACGTGTGTAATGAAAGGAAAAAATGTAGTAAAAGGAGAAAAGGAAAATAATTGATTGATAGTATAATATTAGATATATGTAAATAATAAAATAGGAAAATCGAGAAACTTTGAAAAAAGACAAATGAAGATAATAATTAATGAAAAGTAATTAAAGGTTGAAAAAGGGTAAAGTAATGATAAAACATAAAAAAGAAACACAGAAAGATAAATTAACGACAACGAAACATAAAAAGAGAAAAAAATAAAACGAAAGAAAGAGATAAGAATAATAAAAAAGACCTGAAAAGAAAAGAAACAATTGCCTAAGCAAAGCAAAACGAGCTAAAAAAATAATAATAATAAAAAAATAAAAAATAAGTTCGACAAACAAACAAACAAAAAAGACGAAGCAGCATTGAAAAAAAGGAAAAAATAATAATCTATATACAAACGATACAAGCAATAACACAGAAACAACAAAACATTCACATATAAAATCTAAAACCAAAAAGAAAAACAACAACCTTAAAAATAAAAGACAAAACATCATCCCGAGAAGACGAACTAAAAACGAAAAAAAAAAAAAAAAAAAACAAGACAAAAAAAGAACTAAAAACGACAAAAGAAACAAAGAAAAAACCCGAAGAACAAGACAAGATAAAAAAGAAAAGAAAGAAAAAAAACCCTCTGACGACGGAAGGGAAAAATGCCGGAGTACCCCATAGATTTTCCCTCGGGGTCATAAATCAAGGAAAATTCATAAATCTAGGAAAGCTCTGGCGACCTCTCTGTTCCCGGGGACTTAGATAGATCTGTTTACACCACCAGATTGAAGTTTGGCCTCGATAATCCATCAGCGTTGGGGGGCTTCAGGGGAAAGGGGGCTGGTTGGGGGCTTCAGGGGGGGGGGCTGGTTTGGGGGGCTTCAGGGGGGCTGGGGCTGTTGGGAGAGGGGTGGTTGAAGGTGGGAGGAGGGAGAGGGATGGGAAGGATGAGAGGGGAGAGGGGAGGGAGAGGGATGGGGAGGAAAGAGAGGGAAGGAGAGGGGAGGGATAGGAACGGTGTTTGGAGGTGGGGAAAGGGAGAGGGAAAAGGGGAGGAAGGAGAGGGGAAGGTTCTCGGGGTGGGGGAAAAGGGAGGGAGGAGGGAGAGGAAGGGAGGAAGGATGGAGAGGAAGGAGAGGTGAGAGGGTTGTTGGGGATTGGGGGAAGGGAAAGGGGATGGAGGGGAAGAGAGAGGGATGGGAGGAAGCACAGGGGAGTGTTGGTTGGGGAAGGGGAGGAAGGAAAGTGGAGTGTTGTTAGGGGTGGGGAAAGTAAGAGGGGAAGGTTGTTGGGGATGGGGAAAAGGAGAGGGATGGTGAGGAAGGAGAGGGATGGGGAGGGAGGGGAGGGGAGGGAGGAAGGAGAAGGAGGGTTGTTGGGGGTGGGAAAATGAGAGGGAGGGTTGTTGGGGATGGGAGGAAGGAGAGGGGAGGGTTGTTAGGGATGGGGAAAGGGAGAGGGGAGAGATGGGGAGGGAATAGGGAATGGGGGAAGAGGAAAGGGAGCGGGGAGGGATTAGGAGGATTGTTGGGGTGAGGGGAAGGATGGAAGATCTTTGAGGAGAGGAGAGGGAGAGGGGATGGAAAGGAGAGGGAAGGGATGGAGAGGAGGTTGCAAGAGGGATGGGGATGGGTTCTTTGGGTGGCGTTTGTTTTAAGGGGGAAGAGGAGGGATAAGAAAGGTAGGAGAGAGGTAGAACTCCGACCACCTTCTTCTCTTTCCCTCTTTCTCTTCTTCACGCTCTCTATATCTTTTCTCTCTTTCATTCTTCGTCTTCCCTTTCTCGTCTTTTCTTTTCTTTATTTTCTTTTCCACCTCCTTTTCTCTTGTCTTTCCATCTCTCTTCTCTCCTTCCTCTGCTCGTCTGCTTACCTTATTGTGTTCTCGTCTTTTTCCCCTGTTTATCTATTTCCTTTTTTTCTAATCTTATCTTT
>NW_020870477.1:30000-35000 GCF_003789085.1 Penaeus vannamei | reverse complement strand
TATTATTATTTATTCATCTATTTATAGTAAGCCTATCAAATTTGATTCACTCTTAGTCGTCTCTGATTTCGTACACATGCAAAAATCTCGCAAAATTCAAACCACTTGTATGTCTGTTTTTCGTACTTTTTTTGCGCACATACCTTCTCCCTCATTCAATTTATATCTTCCTTTGTGTCCGTGTACTCTGTAGCTATTTCTGGAAAAGGTTCTTATATCCTGTTTCGTTCTAAGACACTGACGGATAACACGTATGAGAGAGCAAGATGTATTTATGGTTTTGTATCCGATTTCAAATTCTTCAACTCAGATTTATTTCTTATAATGTGCTATGCATATATTGCTAATCGCACATATACTCTTTTCTTTTCTTTTTTTTTTTTTTTTTTTTTTTTTTTTTGCATACGCCCCCCCCCCCATTTCCTTTCTCTTATGTACGTAATAAACAAATGATTCCTCTTAAGACTTATCTATAAATGGACCAAAACCTCTTTCTTTTTTTCTTCTGCTTCCTTCCTTCTCGTTTTCACTCTTATTCTAATCATTATTCCTCTTTTTTTCACATTTTTTTTATAATCGTCATCACCATCTTCATCTTCATTTTCATCATCGTCTTATCATCTCATTCGCCTACTCCTTATTATTTTTTTTTTCTTTTTTTCTTCTTCCTATTATTACTATTATCATCATCATTATGTTTGCTATTATCATATCTATTATGATTATTACTTTTATTGTTACTACTGCTACTGCTACAACAACTACTATATACTATTATTATTACATTCTCATTACTGTAATCACTATTATCATTATCATCATTATCATTATCATCATAATCATATTATCATTATCATATCATATGATTATTTTCATTATCATTATATTATTATCATTATTGTTGTTATCATTACTATTATAATTAGTACTATCCTTATTGTTATTGTTATCTTTATTTTCATTATCATTATTACTATTATTACATCATCATTATTATTATTGGTATTATCATTAACATTATCATCACTGTCATTATAATCATTATCATTATTACTACCATTACTATATTTTTCACTATCTTTATTAATATCATTGTTATTACAGTCATCATTATTTTTATTATCGTTATTATTATTCTCATTATTATCATCGCTATCAATATCATCATTATTACCATCATTATTATAATTATTACAATACTTGTTCTTCTTTGTTTCCTCTTTACTCATTTTTGTTTCCTTCTTCCTTCGTTCGGTTCCTCATGAGGCCAATCCTCCCCATCTATTAGTTGTTAAAAATAGACTTCTCGTAACCTTTGTCCATCTATTCCTTTCGGTTATTCTGTTCTATTTATTCTATTTGAATGCTATTGGTATGCAGAAAGAAAATAGAGTGAAATAGAAATACACATATAGATGGATAAATTGTAGAGACAGATCGATAGATGAGAGATAGATAGAAGAGAGAGAGAGAGAGAGAAGAAGAGAGAGAAGAGAGAGAGAGAGAGATAGAGAGAGAGAGAGAGAGAGAGAGAGAGAGAGAGAGAGAGAGAGAGAGAGAGAGAGAGAGAGAGAGAGAGAGAGAGAGAGAGAGAGAGAGAGAGAGAGAGAGAGAGAAAGAGAGAGAGAAAGAGAAAGAGAAAAGAGAAAGAGAGAGAGAGATAACGAAATAACAAATCAACAATAAAAAGAAACAACAAAACAAAATAACACCACACGCCCACATAATTAAACAAAAAACAATCCAACTTTTTTTGCAATAAGAACAACACCCCTTATTACAAACACCGATACTGATGTTTTGCATAAATAAACATTCAGTTGAAAAGACAAGTTTGGCTTTAATGACATCACGCCTCTTTCACACCAGCATCATTAGTCTCTGTGATGAATTAATGACATCACTAATCATCTCATATTAGCCACGTTGATGTCTGTATGATTGTCTTTGTCTGATCAACGCTATTTTTTTTTTTTTTTTTTTTTTTTTTTCGAGGTGAGGAAGGTTAAAGGTTAAAAAAGGGAGGGGCATAGTCAAGAATATTTGTTTACTAATCTTTTTATCTATGTGTTTATCTCTTGATGTATGTTTATCATACTTTATCATACATATATATATATTTATCATAATCAACTGTGTAGCATTCTAACCGTTTTTCTTATTTATATATTTGTATATATTTATATATTTATATTTTTTCTATCATTTTTACTTATTTTGTATATATGTTTTGATTAAGAATATATTTACTTTCTTATGTTCATCCATACTGGTGTTCCATCTATTTGTCTATTCATTCGTTTGCTTGTTCTTCCATCTCTCTCTCTCTCTCTCTCTTTCTATCTATCTATCTATCTCTCTTTCTGTATTTCTCTTTCTTTCTCTCTATCTATTCACTAATTTGTTTTTTCTTATGTATCTGTCTATTCTCTCTCTCTCTCTCTCTCTCTCTCTCTCTCTCTCTCTCTCTCTCTCTCTCTCTCTCTCCTCTCTCTTCTCTCTCTCTCTCTCTCTCTCTCTCTCTCTCTCTCGCTCTCTCTCTCTCTCTCTCTCTCTCTCTCTCTCTCTCTCTGTCTATCTATCCATCTATCTATCTATCGTTACATCTGTCTATATATTTACCTATCTATCTGTTTAACAATTTGTTTATATATATCTGTATATCTATTAATCTATCTTCACTTTTCTTTATCTATACCTCTCTGTCTATCTGTTTTCATTTTCTTTCGATCTTCTAAAAAAAAAGAAAAAAAAAGATAAAAAAATACATAATGATACTTTCAAGAACGCGCCTCAATAAGATAGCAAGAAGATAGTAAAATGATTAACATTCAACAACCATTTAAAACAACTAATTCTTAACACATGAAACTGTCAAAACAATATTCATGATCTTTATTCATTTCAACTCCTGAATAACAACCTTTTCAACATTTTCCTTAGTGAAAGACGTTGATTTTCATTCGTTGTGAATTCCATGTAGACATCATATTCGTAGCGGTACATCGGTGACGCTGCATCTGATCACGTGACAAGGGATTCTTCGCAGGGTGGTCATGGTACTCGATCGGCTGTGGATCTGGTTGGGGAATCCGAATGATAATTTTGATAGAATTGTAGTAATAGTAATAGTAGCAATGATGATAACGATAAAAGTGGTAACAGTGATGATGATGATAGTAACTATGGTAATATGATAACAATAGTAATGATGATAGTAACTATAATAATATAAGAGCAATAATGATTGTAAGGTAATGGTAATAGTAATAGTGATAATAACAATGATGACTATAATAATAGTGGCATGATGATATATGATGATTATAACAATAGTAATAATGATAAACACAATAGTAATGATGATAATGATGATAATGATGAAAGTAATAATAATAATTATGAAAGTTATAATGATGATAATGATATTAGTAAAAGATAATCATGATGATGATGAGAATGATACTGATAATAGTAATGATGGTAATGATCATAACAGTAATAATAATTAGGATAATGATAATGCTAGTATTGAAAATGATAAGGATAAGGATAATGATAATAACAATAATGATTATTATGACAATAATGATAATAATAATAATAATAATAATAATAATATATTAATAATAATAATGATAATATTAAAAACGATAATGATGATAATGACAATGACACTACGAATAATGATAGTGATAAGGATAATGATAGCAAAGGTAATAACAATAACAGCAACAACAACAAATTTATAATAGTAATGATGATGTAAATCATAATGATAACAGTCATAATACTAATAAAAACGGCAAAATTAACGATATTATCAGTTATGATATTGCCAAGAACAGCGTAGATGAGTGATGAATAAAAATCATAGTAATAACAATACGAAAAACCAACAAATATAGAAATAACAACACCATATTCCCAAGAAAAGTCCAAAACAAACAGACAAACAAACAAACAAAATATGCAGATCAAGCACGCACACGAACGAGGCAGAAAAGTGCAGTCATTTCGTTTTACTGCGTGTGTGTGTGTCTGTCTGTACACACGTCATAAATTTTCATAGACATATTTCTAGTCCTGCCAGCGGAGCGAGGGCGACGTAGCCTAAATAACTCACCTATTACCTAAGCTGACATTCTTCTTTATCCATTTTTATCGTCTTTCTTTTCGTTTCTATTTTGCCTTCCTTCTTTTCTCTCTTTTTTTTTTTTTTTGTTTTTTGATCGCTTGAGAGGGCGACGCAGCTTAAATAACTCCTATTACCTAAGCTGACATTCCTTTTTATCCATCTTTATCGTCTTTCTTATCGTTTCTATTTTCCTTTCCTTCTTTTCTCTCTTTTTCTTATTTGTTTTTTGACTGCTTCCACCCCCGCAAGCTTGGACTTTATTCGTCACGGGTGCTAAACCGACCGCAGTAAACACCCGTGATTTATAACACGGTAAAGACACCTTCAAGAGAGCTTAAAACAAAGCCTAACATTTGTGTGGGTGTTTGTGCGTTCGTCTGTGTGTATCCTCGTGTGTGTCTGTCCGTGTGTGTGTGTCTGTACGTGTGTGTGCGTGTGTCCGCGTGTGTGTGTGTGTCCGCGTGTGTGTGTCTGTCCCTCGTGTGTGTGTCTCTCTCCGTGTGTGTGTGTGTGTCTGTCCGCGTATGTGTGGTCTGTGTGTGTGTCTGTCCGCGTGTGTGTGTATATGTGTGTTCCATAAATTAAAGGTGGATGCCTTGGGTGCCATAAAAACGTAGAAACGCGAGGTTACGGGTCCACTTCCCTCCCCTATCTTTTAGTCGGGTTTGTGTAGATCACCGGCGAGGAAGGAAGGAGGGAGCTCAGGAGGGCACAAGGCAGGAGAGAAAAAAAAAGTGAGTTTGACTGTTGAATATGAGTTTGATCGTGTGCGTTATGTTGTGTAGTTTATTCATTTGTATTTGTTTTTTTCTTGTTTTTCTTTTTGTTCCTCTTGTTCTTATTATCTTTATTATTAACATCA
>NW_020870477.1:20000-22500 GCF_003789085.1 Penaeus vannamei | reverse complement strand
TATCTGCTGACTATCTGATAAGATTGACAACAAACAAACTTTGATCTTTGGTTGTCACTTCCTTTCTTCTTTCTGGTTGTTCCTTCTATTTCCGTCTGATCTCATCTGTTTTTTTTTTTTTCTTTTTTTGTTATTTGTGTCTTTGTTTTTTATTTGACTCATGTACGTCCAGTGCCATCTCGTGCTTACCACCTTCTCCCCCGTGCTGTGTGTCGGCGTTTCCGCCGCCAACACCGTTATACGCCTGCGTCGTGTTTGCTGTGTGTAAAACTGTGGGCTGTTTAATATAGATTCGTGGCCCCGTTTATTTATTTTTTTGTTATTTCTGAATGATCCTTCTTTACTAGTTCATTTTCCCATATAACTCCCTTCCATCGCGCGCCGTCCCCACCTCACCCTCCAACTCTCCCCCACCCAACTTCTTCCACAGGCCCACCCACTTTCCGACCTCATCCTCACCCCATCTCACCCTCCATCGCCCCCTCATCCACCCTCACCCCCCTCCACCCCACCCACCCTCACGCCCACCCTTCACCCACCGCATCACGCCCACCCACCTCCACCTCATCCTCCAGCCCACAATACCTCCGCCGGAATCAGGACACCCAGCCAATGACATGATAACTTTTTCACCGAGTCCCCCTTCATGATAAACACATCCAACCACCCGACAATAAGCCGACCTGATCAACATTTGTCTAAACAATATCTTCGCTTCCCGGAGATAAATCATTCACCAACAGCATTCATTCACATTCAGCTGAGAAACCTTCGATTATTTATGTCATGCGGAGCAGGATGGCTGGCTGGTCGGGTCGGGTCGGGGCGGGTGGCGGCTCGCTTCGACTCTCTTCGCTTATCTGTTTCTCTCTATCTCTCTCCTCTCCTCTTCCTCTCTCTCTCTCTCTCTCTCTCTCTCTCTCTCCTCCTCTCTCTTCTCTCTCTCCTCTCTCTCTCTCTCTCTCTTTCTCTCTCTCTCTCTCTCTCTCTCTCTCTCTCTCTCTGTCTCTCTCTCTCTCTCCTTCTCTTCTCCCTCTCTCTCTCTCTCTCTCTTCTCTCTCTCTCTCTCACTTTCGGTTTGAACTCTCGAGCTTGCAATTCTCTCTGGTCTTTCTTTTTTATTATTCTTATTTCGCTATTTCTTTATATATCTTTTTTTTTTCTTTGCCGATCTTCCTTTATCTCCCAACTCTTTTTTTTCACTCTGTCTTCCTTTCTTTCTTTCTCTTTCTATTTGTTTTTCTTAGGCCTTCACTTTCACTTCACTCACTCACTTCTCTCTCTCAATGTATCTATCTGTTGTGTATGTTCTACTGTCTATCTACCTATCTATATACCTATCTACCCTGTCTATCTAACTATCTACCTTGTCTATCTATCCCTACCTGTCTACTTATCTATGCTCATTCCATCTTTATATTTAACTATTTCTCTGTGTATGATAAAGGCTGCATCACACTGCAGAACTTCTCTAGAGAATTTTGTTTGAAGATTAAAAGAAAAAGAAAGTGGAGGGAAAAATTAAGGAGATGGAGAGAGAGAGGAGAGAGAGAGAGAGAGAAGAGAGAGAGATGAGAGAGAAGAGAGAGGAGGAGACGAGAGAAGAGAGAGAGAGAGAGAGAGAGAGAAAGATGAGAGACCGAGTGAGAGAGAGATCGAGAGAGAGAGAGAGAGAGAGAGAGAGAGAGAGAGAGATCGAGAGAGAGAGAAGAGAGAGAGAGGAGAGAGAGAGAGGAGGAGAGAAGCGAGAGAGAGGAGAGCTGAGAGACGAACAGGACAGATCAGGACAGACAGACAGACAGACAGAGAAAGAAGACAAAGAACCAAGAAGAATCAGGAGCGAGAAAACGAGAAGGACCAATAGATATGTATCGCCATCTGGATAAGTGTCCATGACAAAATAAGAGAGTTTAATGATCACTTAAAGCATGCATTCATCAATAACCTGTTCTTAGTGCGCACTCACAGTAAGGGCTTGTACAGAGAGGACTGCGTGTTATTGTGTGGACTGGCACACCCTGAGTAATATTAATATAACAAATATAAATAATATACATATATATCTTATCTATTTATCTATCTATCTATCTATCTATCTATCTATTCTATCGTATCTATTCTATCTATCTATCTATCTATCATATATTATTATTATATATATATATTATTTTATATATATATATTTACATATATATATACTATATATACTTATATATTATATATATTTATATATTATATATATATATGTATATATATATATACATATATATATATATATATTATATATATTAGTATATTATATACTATATTATATATATATTACTCAGTATATAAATATATATATCATATGTAATATATATATATTAAATGAATATAGATATAAATAAATATAAAAAATATTATTATTAATATAAATGAATATAAATATAATAAATTACAATATAAACAATATACATAGACTATAAATATAAATAAATATAAAACAATATATATTAGATAT
>NW_020870477.1:7500-15000 GCF_003789085.1 Penaeus vannamei | reverse complement strand
TGCTGTTGGAGCTACCTGCTGTGTCTGTTGTGTCTGCGGGTAACACAACGACATGATTCTACTCGAGGACAAGAGGCTCAGCGCGCGCGCTCGGACAGGGAACACAGGTAGAGACTCTATTTATGAGTGTTTTAACGCATGTGGTATTGGGGGGAGAGGAGGGGAGCGCTGGACGTCGAGGCGCACGTTGTTCTCTCTATTATTGAGCTAGTGATAAATTTATAATATTTTATAATTCAATCTCTGTCTGTGTCTGTCTATTTAGTTCCAGTCTGTCCTCTCTGTCCTGTTCTTCTTTCTTTCTTCTGTTCTGTGTTTTATGCACCCCTCTCTCTCTATCTTCTATATCTACTCTCTTCGTCTTTTCTCTCCCTCTCTAAGTTTATCCTCTCCCCCCCCCCTCTACCTCTCTCTATCTCATCTCTAATATATATCTATCTATCTCTTATCTCCTATCTCTATCTCTCTCTCTCCTCTTCTCTACTGCTATCTATATCTCTCTATCTTTCTTTCTCTCTCTCGTTCTCTCTCTCATATCCTTCCTCTGTATATCTCTCTCTCTATCCTTCTGCGTGTGTGTGTGCTGTGTCTTCGTGTGTCGTTCGGTGCTCGTCGTGTGCTGCTGTCCTTCTGTGTGCTGTCTCTGCTGTACTCTTTGTATATCTTACTTTCTTTCCATCCGCTCTTTCTCATTCATCTTTTCCTTAAAACACAAATCCACACAACAACTTCCTCTCCAACTCTATTATATCCCAATAGCCTCACATCCCTTCTTCACTTCCATCTACTCCTCACCCCTCCTCCTTCCATCACTTCCTACTTCTTCTCCCCTCACTTCCTCCTCCTCCTCTTCTCTTCTTCTTCTTCTTCTCCTCATCTCTCCTCCTCTCCTCTCTCCTCCTCCTCACTTCTCCCCTCCTCCCTCCTCCTTCTCCTCTCCTCCTCCTCTTTTCTCAACCACGTGGACGAAGACCAACAGGTGGCTGCCCCCGGACTCCACCATAAGGAATTTCAAGTTTGGTACTAAATTAGGGGGCCGTTCTCAAGTTTCCGTTCACTTGAACTTATTGCAGGTCGTGGCGTGAAGATGGTGCTGTGGTTTTTAGGTATGTAAGAGGGGTCTTTTTCCTTCTTTCTTTTTTTTCTTTATGTCTCTTTCTCTATCCGTTTAGGTTTTTTCTTTCTGTTTTTTCTTTTTCTTTTTAATCTTTCGTTTTTTTGTTTTTTTGTTTTTGGTTTTTTTAGGTTGTGTATAAGTTCTGCATAATTGCATGTATGCATGTTGCCCCCTTGCTATCTGTTTATATATCTGTATAATCTATTTCTACTATCTATTTATTCTTCTCTCCATTATCTACTCCTATCATATATCTATGTATATATGTCTCTATCTATTTGTTTATCTATCTATATATTTATCCATCTGTCTGCCTCCCTCCACCCGTCACTCTCAATTTTTTTTTTTTTTAGATAATTTCCTTAAAATCAAGACATCATATCCTCTTTTCCATATCCTCTCCTTCCATTCTCTCCTACTTTCCCTCCTCCCCTCTTTATCCCTCCTCCTCCTCCCATCCCCTTCTCATTAAAGTCTGCAGGCGATCTACTCCCCCCTCCCCTCCCATCTTTTACTACCCCCCCCCCTCTTACGTCTCTAAAATCGCCATCTTTTAATTATCAAAAATATTTCATGTCGTGGTTTAACAGAAGGGGCATGAGTAGCATCTTTTCGTGATGATTACTGTATATGGACTTCCTTAGAGTCTTTTTATATCTTATGTTGATTTTTTGTTTATTTTCTTGTTTGTCTGTTTGCGTATTTATTACCGATTTCTCGATCTGCCCATTTTTGGTTTGTCGTTTTTATTTTGTTTCTTTTTATAAATGATTAAATATTATGGAAAGTCTATTAAATACCTTTATATTTTCTTTTTCAATTTCTGCGTCCTCTCTCTCTATATCTCTCTATTATCTTTCTTATTTATCTATCTATCTATGTCTCTCTCTGTCTCTATCTCATTTCACTCTCTCTCTCTCTCTCTCTCTCTCTCTCTCTCTCTCTCTCTCTCCTTATCTCTCTCTTCTCTCTCTCTCTCTCTCTTTCTCTCTCTACTGCTTCATCTCTCTGCTCTCTCTTCTCTCTACTCTCTTTCCTCTCTCATCTCTACTCTCTTCCTTCTTTCTCACTATCTCACAATCTCAACTTTCCCCTACCTACTACCCCTTCCTGCTCCCTTCCTCCCCCTCTCTCCCTCCTATCTCTCTATTCTCTCTCCTTTCTCTCTCTCTCACCTCCTCTCTCTCTCTTCCTCTTCATCTACCCTCCACTCTTCCCCTACCTCAACTCCCCCTCTTTCTCTCTTCTTCTCTCTCTCTCTCTCTACTCTCTTCCTTTCCCCTTCCCACTCCCCATAATCAAATCAGACGTATTACAGTGGCAATTAAGGAATCCCCAGGCGACCTCTCCAGTTTATCTGACGCTGTAAGACGAAACCTTAATTAGAACGGGGATGGGGATAGGGAGAGAGGGAGAGAGGAAGAATAAACAGGTGATGGAGAAAGGAGAGAAAAGGGGGAATTGGGAGGGTGAATAAAAGAGAATGAAGAAGGAAGAAGGAAAGAGGAGGGAAGGAGGGATGAGAGAATTAGGGGTTAAAAGAAGGGAGAAAGAGAAAAAAGAAATGGTAATAGAGATAGAGAGGAGATAAGATAGAGAGACAGATAGTAGGATGGGAACAAAACAATAAAGCAGACGTCAACAGAGAGAGAGAGAGAAAGAGAGAGGAGAGAGAGAGAGAGAGAGAGAGAGAGAGAGAGAGAGAGAGAGAGAGAGAGGAGAGAGCAGAGAGGATAGAGAGAGAGAGAGGAGGAAAGAGACAGAGATTAGACACGCAGCAGAGAGAGAGAGAGAGAGAGAGAGACAGTGAGAAACAGACAAATACAGAGATAGAGACGAACAGAAACATAACAGACAAACAAATATAAACAGAAACAAACGAAAAACAAACAGAAAAAAAACAAATATAACAGACAGAGAGGAGTAGCGTGAGTAGAGTAAGGTTTCCTAGTTCTCCCAAGACTGGCTCGCTCTGGCAGACTTATGGCACCATTACTCGACCTCGATGGCAGTCAGCGAGTGGGTCGCGGCGCAGGGCCATTCAGGAGAGAAGCCTCGGTGGCACTGAGATGGGACACTAGTTGAAGAAAGGGGAATATTTTGATTTTTTATTTTTTTTTTTTTTTGGGGGGGGGGTATGGTGTTAATTATTTTGGTGTTGTTGTCTTGTTGCTAATTGTTGCTATTTTTCAATAATTGGTACTGTTTGCTATTTTTGGTGTTTATGTGCTTGCTATTGTCGATTTTTTTTTTGGGGGGTAGTGGATTATTGTTATTGGGGTCTTGTTGCTATTGTCGAAATAATGTTCTTTTTTGTAATTGTAATTGTAGGTTTTCGCTATTGTGATTCTTATCATCATTAATATTATGTTATCTTATATGTAATACATTATAATTTTTATTTCTTTTTTTTTATCTTCCCTTCTAGTTCCTGTTTTCCTTTGGAATAATGATAATCAAAGAATAAATAGGTAGATAGAAAACATATGGAACAAAGATATACAATAAACAAGTAAACATAAAAAAACAGAAAATTCCGAATTAAGAAAAAAAATCCGAAAAAATCAGAAAAAGATAGAACGAATGAAAGAAGACTAGATGAGACAGTTATCACGCTTCCCTCTCACTTTATCCCTGTACTTTTACGATATGCCCCTCTTATCATACCCTCGCCCCACTACCACCCATTCACGTCATCCTTATACCACCGTACAGTCAAGTCCCTTCCTCCCTTACCTCCCTTTACCTACTTACCCATTATATCCCTAACCTATATCTCCGTCCCCTCTTTTACTAAATTTCTTAGCCCCTATACCCCAAGCCTCCCCTCCTACCCCAACATCCTCTTTAAAAGCCCCTACCAGAGAGATCCCGTATAGACCCGATTGACTCGGCGCTACCGAGAGAAGATACCTCGAAACCCTCAGAGACGACGCATGACTGTATGAGACGTAGACGCTTGACGCAGCTAGAGAGAGCATGATGACCTTCGTAGAAGATGCAGCACGCAGATGCCATCCGCAGAGAAGCTACGCATGAGCCACGATTGCCAGAGAGCGATGATCGACGAACTCGTATTCCGAGACGCTACTGATGTCCTACAGAGCAGATGCACGAGCGAGCTCACGCAGCGCTGAGAAGATCCATCGCACGAAGATCTCGAGCAACGACCATATGATACCTACAGTATTCCCTCGCTCCTCACCAATTCACGCCTCCTACGTTCTTTACTCCCCCTCTAAACCCTTAACCCCTCCCTTTCAACTCTCCCAATCTCTACCCTCACCCCCTTAAACCTTAACTTCCCTTAACTATAACTCTCATATACATCTATACTCCTACCTCACTCATCCTATCATCTCTTCATACTTCCCTCCTACAAACTCTCCCCTTTCCTCACTCTCTACCCTCCCACCTTCACAACCGACTTATACCTCCCTCCCTATAATATTGGGCTACAATTAGCCTGGGCCACTGAAATATTGCTCTAGGGGTACAAAATGCATATTATCTATATATTTCCCCAACATGTTTAATTGTCCTCGTAATATGTTTAGTACGTAATAGTGGATGCTCACTTAAGTGGCCATTAACATCTTTACTTTCGGTCGGTTTGTGGTGGTAATTGATAGTGGAATTTTTATGAGGTGGGGGGGAGGGTAATGGGGAAAGGGGGGAAGGAGGTGGGGTTTGGGATGGGGTGATGGGGCGCGGGAGGTGTTTATGATGGGGGGGGAGGGAGGGGGTTGAGAGGGTAGGAAGGGTGGGGATGGTGTGGGTGATATTTTTTAGGAGAGTGTGTTTTATGGATTTATTACTTTTGATATTAGAGTGATCTTTCAAGAAATAAGGACTACAAGAAACTACACATACTCACCACACACCTCATACAACACACACACACCACTACACACACACACACACAAACAAAAATATAAAGGTATATAGATAGATAGATAGATAGATAGATAGATAGATATAGATATAGAACGCACACACAATATACTACTTGTCACATCATACCGGAAAAGCACACAGTGTGTCTGTTAGAAGGAGAACAATCCCCCATCCCCACCTAAAATCCTATAACCACAAATATCAAACAAGGAACAAATAAGAAAGAAAAAAAGGACGACGATTTCCTCCGCCATTAGGCCAACTGCCGGAATATTGTGACGTCATCATCTCACCTTACCAACAGATTTTATTTGACCACACAGCGTTAGATGTCTTTGCTATTAAAGAACGACAGGCCGGGCTATCTGAGGACAAATCACACCTCCTTTTAGTGCTCTTCATTTGTTACATAGCAGCTGAAAGAGGGGGTTGGGTGAGGGCGAGAGGAGAGGGGAGAAGGGGAAAGGGGTGGGGGAGAGGTAGGGAGAGGGTTTAGGATCAGGAGGGTGGAGGGAGGGGAGGGTGGGGCGTGGGGGGGAGGGGGGCAGTTTGTGCTCAAATGCCGTGTAAATCTAAATTTTAATAGTGTTGTTGTGGGACACCCCGGGACCATCAGTTGTTGATAGATGTTTTAAGGCGTGTGAAAAGTTGTTTCTTCCTTAAGGGTGTAGGCGTGTGTATGGGGGGTGGGTTGAGGGCCGGGGTGGGGTGTGTGTGTGAAAGAGAGTGAGTGTATGGAAGAATTTTTATGAGGTGTTTGTACTTAGGCCTATATAAAAATCATTATTGTAATTGCTACAGTTAGGATTTAATCCATCTATCTATTCTGTTTTTATCTATTTCTTTCTATACATTTTAGAGTGATTTCATTTCCTTTCGTTTTTATTTAGAGATTTTTTTCCTCATGGACTGAATTATCTCCTTGTCTTCTACTCCTCCTTTTAGCGCTGTTCTTGCCTTCCCAACGCCTCCTTCCCTTCTAGCTCTCTCGCTCATGCATAAAACACATTTCTGGTACATTACAACCGAGAGAAGGACATACACAAGCACGTTAAAAATACCACCCATAACACACATTTGAACGCGGTACCGACAGGCCACACTCACGTGCTACAGACAGCCCCATCCATTCTCTCACCTCCCGCCTTCTGGCCCCTCCCTCGGCGCTGCTTATCACCTTGCGACCGCTTCTTCCACAACATACACTTAACAGGCAAGAACAGAACAATTAACTGGCTGCAATTTAGCCTATTGCGTACATTTTAAAACGAGCGAAAATACAAATCCACTAACAGAGCACTCAGCGTGTTTTAAACAACTTCCTCTCTCTTTCTGCATTGTGAGAGATACATAATCTCTCTTCTCATCTTCTCTCGTCTCATCTCCCTCTCTCTATGTAACACTCTCTGCAGTCTCCAGTCTCTCTCTACAAATCTTCTTCTCTCTCGTCTTCTGTCGGTCTCTCTCTGATCATCTATCTCTAGTTCCCATCCTCTCATCTGCTCTCTCTCTCCTCTCTCTCTCCTCTTTTCTCGCTTATGGTTCAATCTCTCTCTCTCCTGTACCTCTCATCTCTCTAACATCTGCTCTCTCTTCTCCTCTCCTTTCTCTCCTCTCTTCTCTCTCTCATACTATATTACTTTCTCGTTTCCATACTCTCATATCATCCTCTCTCTGTCCGTCTCTTCATGTACATGTCCCAACCTCCTCCATTCTATGGCAGAAAATATACAAAATTTTCTAATCAACTACTACGAGTTGAATGTTCATACTCCTCACATACAGGCATTGAAACAATATAGCAATTTTCTCTCTTGGATTACCCACTTTCCATCGTAAAATTATTAATAAATGGGCAAACGTAACACGATGTTTAAGTGACCATTAAAGTTTTACCGATTTTTAAATTATAAGACCCATTCCTCCTATTGCTCTCAGTCTCTCGTCAGAGACGTTTGATTATCCTTCTTTCTCGCTCCCTCTCCCGCATTTCAGATACTTTCTTCTCCTCTCATCTCTCTTCTCTCTCTCATCGCCTCGTCCCTCTGCTCCTCTCTCACATCTCGTCTTCTTTCTACCCCCCTTCGCTTTTCTCATCTCTGCTGCTCTGCTCTCTCTCTCCCATCTCTCTGCTCTCTCTCGTCTCTCTCCTCTATCTCCTTCTATCTATCTATCTATCTATCTATCATATCTTTCTCTCTCTTCTCTCTCTCTGCTCTCTCTCCCCTTCCCGTCCCTCCCACCCTCCCCTCCTCCCTCCCTCCCTCCTCCTCCCTCCCTCCCACTCGCCTCCCTCCCTCCTAATACCACCACTCTCCTCCCAATCCCTCCCTCCCTCCTTCCTCTATCTCCCCCCTCCTGCCCCTCCTACCTACCTCATCCCTCCCACCTCCCTCCTTCCCATCTTCCTTCCCTCTCTGCCCCCCCCCCCCTCCCCTTCGTTTTATCTCTCACCCTTATATCCTCTCCTACCTTCCCTCCCACCC
>NW_020870477.1:0-2500 GCF_003789085.1 Penaeus vannamei | reverse complement strand
TATTCTCTCAGAAATTGGGCCGATATTACGAATGTTACAGCCATGTAGTTTTGTACAAAGTATGAAATTTTATCTTTATCCTTATTAGTCTCATAATGAATAGTATCGTTTCTCTTTTTGTTATGTAATTAATCGTTGGTACTGGCTATCATTTCTTTTTATCTTATCCGTTATTGATGATTATTGTTATCATCCTTTTATATAATACCTGTGGAAATTTTGAAATCATCGTAATTTGTTTCGTGTGAAATAGCGTATATGGTCGTTAGAAAAGACTGATTCGGAAGAAGCAGTTAGAAAAAAATAATATAACGAAAAGAGAACTAGAAGAGAAACTAGATAGAGAGATGAGCACGCAGAGGAGAGAGAGAGAGAGAGAGAGAGAGAGAGAGAGAGAGAGAGAGAAGAGGAGAGAGAGAGAGGAGAGAGAGAGAGAGAAGAGAGAGAGAGTAGACCGAAGGAGGAGGAAGAAAAGAGGAAAAAAGAGAAGTCGTCCTTTTTATGAACGAGGAAGAGAAGATGAGATGAGAGAGAGAGGAGAAGAGAGAGAGAGAGAGAGATGAGAGAGGAGATGAGAGAGAGAGACGCGAGAGAGATGAGAGAGAGGAAGAAGTAGAGAGAATGAGAGATAGAGAGAAGCGAAGAGCAGAGAAGAGAGAGAGAGAGCAGAGGAGAGAGAGAGTAGAGAGAGATGGAAGAGAGGAGAGAAAGAGAGAGAGAGGAGAGAGATGAAGGTCCGGGTGTGTCTGTGTTTGGTGTGTGTGAGAAGAGAGAGGGAGAAAGAGGATTAGAGAGAGAGCGAGAGAGAGAGAGAGGAGAGAGAGAGAGAGGGAGAGAGAGAGAGAGAGAGAGAGAGAGATAGTGTACTGTGTTTGTGTGTGTGGAGAAAGAGAGATAAGAGGGAGAAAGCAGCGAAGAGAGAGAGAGAGAGAGAGAGAGAAGAGAGAGAGGGAGAGAGGAGAATGAGAGAGAGAGGAGAGAGAGAGAGAGAGAGAGCAGAGAGAGAGAGAGAGAGCAGAGAGAGAGAGAAAGAGAGAGATAAGACGAGAAGAGAGAGAGAGAGAGAGAATAAAGATGAAAAAACAAGCCAGCATGAAATGAAAATAAGAAACCAGAAGCATACGAATCTTATAAATTGAGACAAAAGAAAGACAGACAAAAAATCTAACATTGAACAACATCACAGTCCATACAAACACTACCGTACAAACAAACAAAATTTTCGTCTTCCTTTTTTTTTTTTCTTTTCTTTCTTTTTTTTTGAAATCACATGACATTTCGGGGGGAAAGAGCCAACGACATCAGGGACATCCATCTCCCTAACATCACTCTCCCCTCCTGATTCAATTACTGCATACCTACTTTCAAGCATATTAAGCGTAACCACAGGTCATTTTAAAAGCTTTCAGTGGTGAGAAGGCTTTGCTGGTCACCGGTCCCCTGCAACCAGACGAGGTGGGTTTGGGGGCTTGTTGGAGGGGAACTAGGGGCAGGGAGAGAGGCGAGAGGGGAAGAGGGAGAGAAAAGGGTGAGAGAGGAGGGGGGGGGCGTAAGGTAGGGGATGAGGGGCCTAACTAACGAGAATGATGTGAGAGCAAGGGGGAAGAGGAAGAGAGAGAGGGAGAGGGGTGTGGGTAGGAGGTGGAGAGAAAGAAAGAGTCGGACCAAATAGTCGGCCGCCGGGAAAGGGAGAGGGTAACTACGAGAAAGAGTGAGGAGGGGAGGGGTAAGAGAAAGAGAAGAGAGAGAGGGAGAGGGAATGTTGGGGAGAGAGCGACGTCAGGGAAAGAGAGGAGACGAAAAGGGGGGAAGGGAGAGGGGGTTAACTACGATGCAGAAGAGTTAGTAGGAAGAGGGGGAGGAAGAGACAATAAGAGAGAAAGGTAGAGGGGTGCTGGGAGATGAGAGGTTTGTGAGACGGCGCCGTAAGGATGCGTGGACGAGAAAGAAAGGTGAAACGCAGCTCGGGGGGGAAAGGGGAGGGTAAACTAAGGAGATCAAGAGTTGAGGAGGCAAGAGGGTGAACGAAGGAAAGAGATATGAGCCAGAGATGGGAGAGAGGTGGTGGGAGATCGAGGTGAGCATGGAGAGAAGCCGTCAAAGGGGGAAAAGGGAGTAGGGTACACCTACCGAGTAAGAGTTTCGAGAGGGAGAGGGGAAGAGAAAGAGAAAGAGAGAAAGATTAGCACGGAGAGAGAAAAGAGGGAGAAAGGGGATTGGGGAGAGAGGGAGAGGGAAAGGGGGATGGGAGATGGTACCTTGACGGGAAAGAAAGAGAGAGAGTGGGGAAGAGGAAGTGTAGGAGGAGAGAGAGAGAGAGAGAGAGAGAGAGAGAGAGAGAGAGAGAGAGAGAGAAAGAGAGGAGAGAGAGAGCAGAGAGAGAGGGATGAGAGAGAGAGAGAGAGAGAGAGGCGAGGAAGAGAAGAGGGTTAGAGTTAACTATCGCAGAAATCGGAGAGGGAGAAGAAGGGGGAGAGAGAGGATAAAGGAGAGAGAGGGA
>NW_020870476.1:180870-183370 GCF_003789085.1 Penaeus vannamei | reverse complement strand
GCTTCTCATCAGAGTGAGGAGGAAACACCACACCCCCCTCCCTCCCCCTGCCCCCACCACCCCCTCCTCCTCGTACGCCAAGAGCCAAGGGACATCATGAGCGGGTATGCGGGTATGTGGCGGCGGGCAGACACCCTAACCGAGCAGGCTAATAGCGGGGTATGCGGCCGCCCTCGCATGGCCGACACGCAGGGCGCAGATGGTCGGGCGCGGCGGCCTTTGGGGAGGGAAGCGCTCGCCGGAGGGGCCGGGCTCCTCGGGGGAGGGCCAGGCGCGGTCCCGATGTTATTCGTAAGTTATGGTTGTTAAATGAGTGTTATTTTGCGTTGTAACTCGCGCTGGCGTTTTTATGGTTGTTTTTCAGTCTGCTTAACCGCATTTCCTAAAATGCATTCATTTATAAGCTGCGCCATGGGCGCGCACACACACGTGCGCATAAATATGAGTATATATGTATGTATACACATACACGCATATACATGTACATATATATCATATATATGAATATGCATGTATATGCATATATATATGCATATGTATATGCAACATGAATATATGTATATATATATATATATATATATATATATATATATATATATATATATATATATATATATATATTATATATATATACACATGTCCATATATACATATATATACACACTCATTCAAGCATACACACACACACACGCACATATAAATAGATAAATAAATGAATATATATACATGTATATATATATATATATATAATATATATATATATATATATTATATATATATATATATGTATATATATATGTATATATATGCATATATATATATACATATATGCACACACATACACAAACATATATATATATATATATATATATATATATATATATATATATATAATATATATATATATATATATATATATATTTGTATTTACAAATAGTTATATACATAAACGAGTTTTATATAAATCAATGAATATAGCAAAAAATCTATTAAAATATGCACTCCCGTCATAGAGCGCAAAGCACAAAAAGCAATCGACTTCAGCTGCAAACTCCCTGACACACTCCATCAACCACCAGGTATATTTTAAAAGTGAATTATACGAGGAGCATTTTAGACGCTACTGGAATTGACCGCAGCTTTGAATGGGGGGGGGGGGATTCAAATGCTAAAAAAGAAAAAAAAGATACACAGAAACAGAATTGCTTTATCATGCAGTATGTAGAGAGTGTAGATACACACATGCGCGTATGTGTGTGTGTGTGTGTAAAATGCGAGATAAGTGTAACATAGCGACCTGACAACAAAGACAGTGTGTGTCACGCTTTGTTGTTGCTGTGATGCACTTTTGCAACATTATCCTTAACCCTCCCTTCCCCCCCCTTCTCCTCTTCTTCTCTTCTCCCCCACTTCCCCTTCTCCTATCTTTCCTTCTTCTCCCCTTTTTCCCTTCTCCTCTCTTTCTTCCCCCCTTCCAACTTTTCCTATTTTTCCTCTCCACCTCCCTCTTCTATTTTCTACCCATCCCCTTCTCCTATCCTTCCTTTGATTCTCCCTCTTTCCCTGTTTTCCCCCCCCCCTCCCTCTCACCCTCTTCCTCTCCTTTCTCCTCTCCCTCCCCCTTCTCCTCTATTTCCTTGCCTCCATCTCCCTTCTACTCTCCTTTCTCCCCTCCCATTCCCTCTCTACCCCCTCTCTCACCCCCCCCCTCCTCCCCTACGACGTATACCACTATCTTGGCCCCAGAAGTCAACGAGAAAGACCGTGTAATCTATGTAATATTATTTTCGTCGCGAATAAGGTTGAGAATGTGACATATATATTTTTTCCTTCCTTTTTTGCATGCACTGGCTTCTCGTTTGTCATGGCTTGACATGCCTGGCAGCCCACACGCGTTCACAGGGATGACAAATGACATACATACACTCACACACGCACATACACACACGCACGCACTAACATACACACACACAAATCAAAAAACATATTCATGGAAATACATACTCATGAATACAAAAACACACACACACACACACAAAAAAAAAACACACATGGAAATACATACTCATGAATACAAACACACACAGGCACACACAAACATACACATGAAAATACACACTCATAAATACAAGCAAACACACACACACACACACTAAAAATAAAGATTACGAGAAAGGAAAAGAAGCTAAAAAGGAAACTAGAAATAGCATGATAATCTGGGTATGAATTCTAGTGCAGGACTCGTGTCATGCTGACGGTATGTTTCTTTGGCAATTACTAGCTAAAAAAAAAGTCAGAAGAAAATGCTGATAAATGCTTCTCTCTACGATATACTAACATGCAACGTGAATTTAGGCCACTGCGCAAAAGAAAAAGTATTGCTGATAATGATAATAATAATAATAATACGTCTCAGAGAAAGAAAAAAAATGATTGATATTAATTCTATCCAAAAAAGCAAACTACAAATACCAACATTTTCCATACAACCATATATAAA
>NW_020870476.1:168370-175870 GCF_003789085.1 Penaeus vannamei | reverse complement strand
TACCTCCTCTCTCTCTCTCTCTCTCCCCTTCCCCCCCCACACCGAGAGTTTATTTATTGCTATCAAAAAACGCTAAGAGAAAAAGAGTTTTTTTCTTTTATTATTTTTGTTTTTTATTTATTTATTTATTATTATATTCAATTATCATTTTTAGTAGTTTGGATTACGGTTGTTAAATGTTTTGTTATTTTTTATCATTGTAATATTTTGATGGTTGAATGTATTATGTTGCTGATGTATCTTATCTATGAAAAATTAGATAAAAATACGTAGATATACATACACATATATACATATTTTTTTTCTCGCTCACTTTTTCTGTCAGTCTGTTTGTGTGCCTGTCATTCTATCCTTCTCTCTCTCTGTCTCTCTCTCTTTCTCTCTCTAACTCTCTCGCTCTCTCTCTCTATCTCTCTTTCTGAAACAAGTGCAATTTCTTTTGGTTGACATCTGCATGTATGTTCGTAGAGCTTGTAGAGTTGCGTGTATGTATGTGTGTGTGTGTGTGTGTGTGTGTGTGTGTGTGTGTGTGTGTGTGTGTGTGTGTGTGTGTGTGTGTGTGTGTGTGTGTGTGTGTGTGTGTGTGTGTGTGTGTGTGTGTGTGTGTGTGTGTGTGTGTGTGTGTGTGTGTGTGTGTGTGTGCTTGTACGGGTGTTTGTGTATCTTAGTTTTTTGGAAAAAGTGTACACAACTTGTTTATCAAGTCTGTCTACATTTTTCTTTCTGAACGAGTATATTAACTAGACTTCCATCCATAACTGCGACATTTAATGCCATTTGGATTTTATAATGATTTTTTATTTTTCATGAGCATTTTCCTGTAGAAAAGGTGAAAACATATTTTTATTTGTCGATGTTGTACTAGAATATATTTGAAAATTAGATTGTGTTTCGCATTATATCTTGTAAACAGCATTTAGATTATACAATTTCTGGGGAAAATAAGCAGCCAAGCTTGAGATAAACGACAAAAAAAGGAAGTGAGAGAGAGAAAAGCGAAAAAAAATGTTGCTTGTGAAATGCAAAGACATCGAGCTATTACATCTTGTTCAGCAGAGCGACCAATTTAATTCATTCTAATTCAGGCCTTGATAAAACGCTGTAGAGGAACCCCTCCTCCCCCCTCCTCCCCCCCCCTATCCCCCCCCTCCTCATTCCCCCTCTAAGGAATTTTCCGTACATGCATCGGAAGCCCATTCTAAAAATTACCTGCAATTGTGCCACGCGACGAGCTTTGGCAACGCCGCTGATGACGTGAGCGGGAATTTTTGGCACGAATCTCCACGTCAAGGAAATGACTAATGGCTTCCTCGGCCAATCAGGAGCGCACGGAGGCGAGGGAGGGGCGGGGCGAAGGCGCAATGTTGCCACATTTTTCAACCTCGGGAGCGCGCCCCTCAGCCTGTTCTGTAATTGGCATCGGACAATTTACCTGTTGATTTTCGAATATTTACATGTGTGTTTCGTATGGTTTCCGGGAGTGACTTATTTGGTAATATTATGGAGTATCGGATCTAGAATGCTGTACATAGAACCTGTCTCCTCTTTTTTTCATATACTTTTTTTTCTATATATTTTTGTTTTTCGCTTAACGCATTCACATTTTGTAATCGAAGCGTGAGTAAGATTGAAACAATTCGAATATCTCTTTTTCTTTTTTTTCTCTCTCTTTCTCTCTTTTTTTTTTTTTTTTTTCCTTTCCCAGCAACTAAGCCAATCGTATTTCAGCAGACTGTGGAGCCTAAAAATACATTTGAAGAAGAGTACTTGTTAAGTATAGTATATACGTCAAGATTACATAACTAGCCCCAGAGAACGAGAGGGGGAAAGACAGGGAAGAGAGGGAGAGACAAAGAGAAAGATGGGAAGAGAGAGAGAGAGAAAGATGGGAAGAGAGAGAGAGAGAGAGAGAGAGAGAGAGAGAGAGAGAGAGAGAGAGAGAGAGAGAAAGGCGGAGAGTGACAGGCAGACAGATATATGGACGGAAAGATAGACAGAAAGAGATATAAAGGGAAACATAAAGAAAGAGAAATAAAGAGAAACATAATGAAAGAGAGAGAGAAACATAAAATGATGACCAAAAAATTACAAAAATATAAAACTACTTAAAATATAGACAGATAGATAGAGATAGAAATAAGAATAGATAAATAAAGAAAGAGAGACAGTAAAAGAAATAAAATAAAAATAGTGTTGTAAAACAAAAGTGATAATATTAAATTGATATCTTAATTTAATTCTATTTTCAGATAGGGTGAGACAGTGAGTGAGATAATAATGATAATAGCAAAAATATTGATGATGATTATGATGGTAATAGTAATGTTAATGATGTTATGTTAGTAATAATGATAATGGCTTTATTGATAGTAATGGTGATAATAATAATAATGATAACAGTAACAATGATGATATTATTGATAATAGTCAAATGAAAATAATAATGACAATAAAAACAATTATGGTAACAATACTAATGTTAATAATAATAATGATGATGCTGATAATAATAATGATGCTAATAATGGCAATAATAAGGATAATGATAATTTCAGAAAATATACAAATAAGTGTAATAGGAATGATGAGAATGATAAAGATAATAGTAATGATGATAATGAGAGCTATGACAAGGATAATAATAACAATGATGATGATAATAATAATTATAATGATCAAGTAATAATAATAAAAATAAAACAATAATGATAATGATAACAATGCTAATGATAATATTAATTGTAGTAATAATAGTAATAATAATAATAGTGATAATATTAATAGTAATCATAATGATAATAATAATGATGATGATAATAATAATGATGATCATGATAATAATAATGATATTGATAAAAGAAATAATGATACTAACATAACCAAAAATAAAACAACTGAAATTATAATAATAATATAGCCAAAAATATCAATAACCCATAGAACAATAATAACAAAAATATGAGAACAGGAATAAAAAATATAACCGAATAAATAAAACAAAAATAACTAAAGACACAGCCAAAGAGACAGACAACCTTAATGAACGGAATCATACCTTGTCTACTAATTACTCCATCCTGAAGCCGCTAGTAAATGAAGGGTTATACCACACGTATATGTTAATCACGAATATAAGGCTGGCCGGAGTACTCCACAGTGGGAAGCTTTTCTTCCAAGATTAATTGGAAAGGTCTTTATGCAAATCAGTCAATCTATCTGCCTTTTGTCATTGAAATCACGTTGATTTTCAAGCTGTGCCCCCCCCTCCCCCTTCCTTCTCCCCTCCTCCCCCCTGCCCTCATCAACCTGTGCCAAGCGCTCTCCAGTTGCAAATAAAACCCGGGTTTAATTTCGAGAATTTCTACAGGGTTCGAGAGAGGGTATGGTGTTGTATGTGTGTGTGTGTGTGTGTGTGTGTGTGTGTGTGTGTGTGTGTGTGTGTGTGTGTGTGTGTGTGTGTGTGTGTGTGTGTGTGTGTGTGTGTGTGTGTGTGTGTGTGTGTGTGTGTGTGTGTGTGTGTGTGTGTGTGTGTGTGTGTGTGTGTGATTTGTTGTGTTTATATTTTTGTAGTCTCATATTCTTCTTTCTTAAGATTATTTCTGTTTAATTTATTTTTGTTTATATATCCGTTAAGCTTTTTATTTGTTTATTCATTTATTCATGAATCTATTTATCTTTCAACTTTTCTGTTTCTATATTTCTTAATAATGATTCAAGCATTTAGTGTAACAATACTTTTTGTGATGATGATGTTCATTAAATCATGATTAACAACACTAATGATAAGGAAAATATTGATAATTGAAAATAATGAAAAACGATGTAATGATACTAATAATGAGGATGAAAATTAAAATAATGTTGAAAATGATGGCAATAAAGAAAGTAATAGCGCCGTTACCATTGCTTTCTGTCTGTCTGTCTGCTCTCTCTCTCTCTCTCTCTCTCTCTCTCTCTCTCTCTCTCTCTCTCTCTCTCTCTCTCTCTCTCTCTCTCTCTCTCTCTCTCTCTCTCTCTCTCTCTTCTCTCTTCTCTTTCTCTTCTCTCTCTCTCTCTCTTCTCTCTCTCTCTCTCTCTCTCTCTCTCTCTCTCTCTCTCTCTCTCTCTCTCTCTCTCTCTCTCTCTCTCTCTCTCTCTCTCTCTCTCTCTCTCTCTCTCTCTCTCTCTCTCTCTCTCTTCTCTCTCTCTCTCTCTCTCTCTCTCTCTCTCTCTCTCTCTCTCTCTCTCTCTCTCTCTCTCTCTCTCTCTCTCTCTCTCTCTCTCTCTCTCTCTCTCTCTCTCTCTCTCTCTCTCTCTCTCTCTCTCTCTCTCTCTCTCTCTTCTCTCTCTCTCTCTCTCTCTCTCTCTCTCTCTCTCTCTCTCTCTCTCTCTCTCTCTCTCTCTCTCTCTCTCTCTCTCTCTCTCTCTCTCTCTCTCTCTCTCTCTCTCTCTCTCTCTCTCTCGTAATATATATATATATATATATATATATATATAATATATATATATATATATATATATATATATATATATATATATATATATATACATATGAACACACCCACACCCACAGATACACACATAAACACAGCCTTTATCCTCCCTCATCCTCTTCCTCGCAGACACACCCACGCTCCCATTCTCCCTCTCCCTCTCTCCCTCATTCCTTCCTCTCTCCCTCTTCCATCTTCATCTGTCCGATTCCGGTTGTAAATGAATTCCCAATCGGTGATATTCGGTCTTTTGTACGAGATGCGACTCCAATTACAAAGGGAATTCGAAAATAATTGACCTTCCTGCCAGAAATGGAAACAGACGAGGTCAAGACGGCACATGTTAAGTTATTGTTCTTGAGGTTTTGTTGTTGTTGTTGTTCTTGAGGCGTTGGTGATGTTGTTGTTTGGGGCTGTTATTGTTGTTTTGTTGTTGTTGTGATTATAGTTTGTTGTTGTTATTAGTGTCGTCTTTTTTTCTTTTTTTTTCTTCTACTGTCTTATGTTTTTTTCTTTCTTTTTTATGTGTTATGTTTTTTTAATCTGTTTTTGTGTTTTTGTTGCTGCCAATGTTATATTTCTTGTTTATATAGTCTTTTTTGTTTTTGGTGATGTGGACGTTGTTGTTGTTATTAAGGTTGTTGTTGTTTCTATAACCATTGCTACTAGTATCTCAGGTACTACTATATATGAACCATTGATATTTTTTATATATAATTTTTTTTATTATTATTGTTATCAATGTTACGTTATTCTCATATCATTATTGTTTTTTTTTTTATTTCATCTTATGATTGTTATTACAGTTATTTTGTTTTTTAACTTATTACTGTCATTGATGCCCAATCATTGTTATTACTATTATTTATTTTTTAATTTTATTATTATCACCATTATATTTATTATTGGGTTTGTTGTTGTTATCATTATTATTCCTAATATTATATTATCTTTCAATGTTGTTATTTCTGCTATTGTTGTTGTTATTTTTATTATGATTTTCATTATTATTATCGTCATCAATACCATTCTTACTATAATCATTATTATCATTATTATCATTCCTATATATTTTTTGTCTTATTATTGTTATCATTGTTACCTTATTTTGATATCATTATTATTGTTTTTTTTTCAGTTCATCTAATGATTGTTATTATTATTATCTTATTTCTAGCTTATTACTGTTACTATCATTTCCTTTTCCTCTTATCATTATTATTACTATTATTTCCTTTTCATATTATTATTTTTTTTACTATAATTTCCTTTACATCTTATCATTGTTATCATTATTTGATGATTATCTTAACATTATCATTATTACCATTACTCTTGTTTGGTGTTGTTGTTATTATTATTACTATCACGATTTTTATATTGATGTTGTTGTTAATTTTATTGTTATTATTATTATCATTATCATTAATATTACTATTATTACTATTATCATTATTATTATATCATCATTATGATTGTTATTATTATTATTATTATCATTACTGCTATTATTTTTATTATTATTATTATTATATTTATTTGTTGTTGTTGTTATTATCATTATTATTATTATTATTATCATTATTATTATCATTATTATCATCATTATCATTGCTATTATTATCATTATTACTATCATCATTATCATTATAATTATTATTATGATTATTACTATTACTACTATTATTTCTTATTACTGTAATCATTGTTATTACCATTATTATTATAATAAGTATTATTGTAATTACTATTATTATTATTATCATTATTATTATTATTATTATCATCATCACTTTTATCATTGATATTATCTTATTACTATTCTTATTTCTTTTGTTATTATGATTAGTATCCTTATTATCACTACTGTCATTATTATTATTATCATCATTATTATTATTGTTATTATTATCATTTATATTATGATTATTATTATCCTTATCATTAGCAATAATAGTAGTGTTGCTTTTGTTACCAATATCAATTATAAATACTATCATTGCCAACGTTATTCTTTATTATAATCATCATCATTTATTACTTTCATTAGGATAGTCAGTATAACTAAACATTTCACTATTGCTATTATCATTATTATAACAATAATATCATTATTACCATTATTATTGTTTTTATTAACATTATCATCGCTGTTATCATTATTATATTTTTTCATCGTTTTATATTACTGTTATTGTTATGGTTGTTGTTATTATTATTGGTATTAGTACCATTATTATATTTTTCATTTCTGTTGGAATTTTCACTATCGTCACTATTTTTCTTGTTATTGTTATCAGTATTGTTATTATAATTATCATTTTTAGTATTATCAATGATATCACTATATTGTTACTATTATTGTTGTTATCAATATAATTATTGTAATCATTATTACCATCACAGTTCTCATGTCTGTGATTACCATTATTATCATTGTTTTCATTGTTATTATTTTCATCACCGTCATTATCATTATTCAAATCATATCAGGTCATTAAAGAAAACTCATTTGTTCAGAGAATGTTTTAAAAACGCTTTTTTTTTATAATGAATATTATTCGTTGCTCCCAGTTACAGCTTTCCTTCCATGTCTTCCATTTTATCGCATATTTAGATAATATAATATATGCTTACTATGCCATAATATTAGGTATAACATATAAATAATTTGTTACAACCTCCATAATTGACATTCATAGGATCTTCCCGGTCTGATCGCATAATTAATAAGATTTTATATATAATTACGGCATAAAATGTATACTTATATAAATAAAAATGGCGTTTCCTGAGGACGAGTTTATACCTAGAACGGAGCTTAATTATCTCCATTATCGTCTGTTAACGGAAACCCGCATTTCCGTTATGTCTGTTAGCATGGGCTTCCTGGCGACGTACCCGGTCGGCGTATCAATCAACGCTAATTGCATTGTGGTTGCCAAATGATGATGAGGCTAATCGTTCTGTCCTGTCTTGTATGGGTCGATGGATAGGCTGTTAGGAAGAGAGGAAGGTCGGTAGGTAG
>NW_020870476.1:153370-155870 GCF_003789085.1 Penaeus vannamei | reverse complement strand
TTAGAAGGGGGATGGAAAGAGAGGAAAGGAGAGAGGGAAAAAAAAGATGAGAAACATGGGACGACAGAAAAGATGGAAAAGGGAGTTAAAGAAGACTGGAAGTGAAGAACCGAAAAAAAAATAAATAAAAAGAGGGAGAGTAAAGATGAAAAAAGAGGGAATGATGATAGCAGAGGGGGGAGGAAAGGGGAGGGAGGCATGAGGGGAGGGAGGAGAGAAAAACATGGAAAACCTCTTGGAAATGTGAAATTTGTGGTCTAGCTTTCGGTCAGGAGTGGGTCGCGTCAGATGTCCTTGGGTGGGGGGAGGAGGGGGGGAGCAGAAGGGGGTGGAAGCAGGAGGGGCGAGTGGAAGCAGGAGGAGGGGGAGAAGCAGGAGTAGAAGGGGGAGGGAGGGGGAAGGAGCAGGAGAGGTGAGTAGAAGGGGGAGGGGAGGGGGAGGAAGCAGGAGGGGTGGGTGATGATCTATGCCAGAGCCTAAACATTTTTTATTTTTTTAAAGGGGGTGAAATACATTTTTTTCGTATGGTGAATGCATCTATTTATCCCATCTATACATTATTTTATTCTACCATCGTTATCAGGTTGTTATTGTTGTTATTGCTGTTGTTGATGTATTGTTCCAATCATATCGGTTGGATTGTGAGCCAAACAAGGCATGGAAATTCTTCATAGAGACGACTGGAAAATCAGAAAAAAAATATTCCAATCATACAAAAAAAGTAAAAAAAAATAATAATAACAGGAAGAAGATAAGAAAAAACGAAAAGAGCTTCAAGAGGAATGACAGGGCGAAAGAAGAGAAAAAAGAAGAAGAAAAAAGAGAAAGCAAAAGAGAAGGAAGGAAAAAAGATCGAAAAGGGACAAGAGGGACGGAAAGAGGAAGGGGGAAAAGAAAAAATGGAGAATGGGGGTGTTTTGTGAAAAAAAAAATATATATATATATAAATGCTTTTCACAATAAAGTTTCCTATTCTATTTCACAACAAAGTTTCGGATTCTATGGAACAGAGGCTGAGATAGTAAAAGAAGAAAGGGAGGAAGAGAAGGAGAAAGAGGGGAAAAGGTAGAAGAAAGAAGGGAAAAGTGGGAGATAGACGTTAAAAGAGAGAACGTTAAAAGAATAGACGTTAAAAGAAAAGAAAGAGAGTGAACAGAAAGAATGGAAAAAGAAGAATAAAAAAGGCGAATGGAGAGAGGGAGAAATAAGAGGAAAGAAAAGAGGGAGAGAAGTGAGAAGAAGAAAGGAAAACGTGAGAACGAAAGGAGTTAGATGGAGAAAGAATGTGAAAAGGATGAAAAAGGGAGAAAGAAAGAATAAAAAAAAACCATTAGAGAGAAGAAGAAAGAAAAAGAACGTAAGAGAAAGAATAATAAGAAAAGAAAACAATAAAAAGCACGGAAGCAAAGGTGTATAAAGCACCTTTAAGTATATCTCATATTCTCACTAAATCAAGATATGTTATAGGAGTAAAATTGGGGTCTTTCGAAGAGGGAGAGGGAGAAGGTAGGAAAGAAGGGGAGGGGGATTAGGGAGGCGAGAGAGGGGAAAATAGTAAAGGGTGAGAGGGAGTTAAGAGGAAGGGGTGGATAAAGGGAGAGAAGGGAAGAGGGTAGAGAGAGGAAGAGGGGAATAGAGAAGGGAGAAGTTAGGGAAGGGAGAGTATGTGAAATGAGGAATGGGAGAGGATCGGGGGAAGGAGATGGGAGAGAAGAGTGAAGAGGATAAAAACAAAAAGGCAAAAGAAAAGAGAGAAAGGAAGAAAAGAAGAGTATAAAAGGAATAGGACACAGAAAAAAAAGGGGGAAAAAACGAGAAAGGAAGAGGATAGGAGGAATAGGGCCCAAGAATAGAGTTCTTCGGAGCCAGAGGACGGCGGGGCTAGGCGGCATGGAGAGTGTAGTTCATCACCTAAACACCTTTTCACACTTTCCTCTTCAGGGTTGGGGCTGGGGTTCTTCAAGACGATGAAAAACGCCCCGAGTGTGGTATAGGCTGTAAGGAAGGGAGGGGGAGGGGCACTGGGGTATGGAGGTGGGTTAGGGGAAGGAGGGGAGGGAAGGAAGGGAGGGGGAGGGGCATTGGGGTACGGAGGTGGGGTAGGGGAAGGAGGGGCGGGGAGGGGCATTGGGGTATGGAGGTGGGGTAGGGGAAGGAGGAGAGGGGCAGGGGCATTGGGTATGGAGTTGGGGTAGGAGGAAGGGGAGGAGGATGGGATTGGGGTATGGAGGTGGGGTAGGGGAAGGAGGGGAAGGGAGAGGGGCATTGGGGTATGGAGGTGGGGTAGGGGAAGGAGGGGCGGGGGAGGGGTGGAGATGGAGGTGGGGTTAGGAAGGGAGCGGTATTTGGTATGGGAATGGGGTAGAGGAAGGGGAGAGGGAGTTGGGGTTGAGAGGGGGTGGGGTAGAGGAAGGGAAGGAGGAGTTGGGGTTGTGAGGGGTTGGGTATTGGGGTAGGGTAGGGGAAGGGGAAGGAGTTGGGGCTGAAAGGGGGATGGGTA
>NW_020870476.1:135870-145870 GCF_003789085.1 Penaeus vannamei | reverse complement strand
CTTTCTCTAAGAACTTTTCGAGTGGACTTGAGTGAAAGATTCAAGAAACGTCTATTTCAGTCCGAAAAGCACATTTGTCTTTTTTTTTTCTTTCTTTTTTTTTTTCTTTCAAAGAGGCGGCGCTCACCCGAGAGTGGCACCTGGTCCCCCCCCCCACCCCCCTCCCCCCCCCCCTCCCCCTTACACACACAACATCGTCTCTTCCCAAAAGCTTTCGTTCAAGTGGAAACACTCTTTCTTTTCCATTCTCTTCGTTTTCAAAACTGGAAAGATAACGCTTCTTGGATTAAAATAAGGAAAAGAAAAATGAAAATTTCCCTCTACAATAGCTTCATTTTTTTTCATTTTGTTTTTTTAATGAATTGTAATAGCTCTAGGCCTACATTTTCTTAGCTGAGAGATCCGGCGAGAGGTTCGGCTCGAGTGCCACTGGATGCGACGTGGCACTGGCGGCGACGATAAACAATGGACCAAAACTCGGGCAAAGAAAGCCGGCGATGTGGGGGTGGGTGGAGGTGGGGGAGGGGGGACATGGGTTGTAGAAGGGGGGGGGGGGGAGTGGGCCCTGGTACTCCTATACCCACCCCCTTCCCCCCTCCCCCACTTGCCCTGCGTCACACTACAGTGCCATTCGTCTTGTTAATTCGGGTGCCATTAGGTTGAAATTAAACAGCGACCTTCACATCTGTTGGGGCGACGGATAGGGAAGGCATTTGTCACAGGGATAAACAAAATCTAGCGCCCATTCGTCTGCACCCGCACCCCCCACCCCCCCACCCCCCAATCCTCCCTTCCTCTCCCCCAACGCCCACTTCACCCACCACTTGATCCCCTCCCCCCCCCCCCATCCTGCCCTTCATCCCCCCACGTCCACTTCACCCACCACTTGACCCCCTCCACCCCCTACCTGCTTCCCCTCTCTTCCCTTTTCCAGCCCCCTCCCCCCACCTTAATTCACCTGCTTCTACTTCATCCCCATCCTCGTTTTTCTGTATCCTTCCCTCAATCCTCTTCTCCCATCTTCCAGTTCCCTCCTCTCCTACTTTCCTTTTCTACTTCACCCCATCTCCCTTCCCATCTTCTTTTCTTCAAGCCTTTTCTTTTTCCTCTGTTTATTCCCCACGTTCATCTCCTTCAACATTTCCTCAACCTCCCTCCTCAACCTGTTTCCTCTCTTTTCAATTACTTTTCTCCCTTACTCCCTTCCACTTCACTACCTGCCTCATCACCCTTCCCTTTCTCCCCTCATTTCTTATTTTCTCCTTTCAAATTACTTTCACGTCTTACCCCTTTCCACTTCATTCTTTCTTCCTCTCCACCTGTTCCTTCTCCTTTTAGTTTTACCTCCTCTTACTTTCTTTCACTTCAGCCTTCTTCACTTTACCACTTACCCACTTCACCCACCTACTTCCTCTTCCCTTAACCCGCTTCTGCTAATTCCACTTTATTCCTTTTTTATCCCTCCTCCCTTCAACCCTCTTCTTCCTTTCAATTCCATTCTTTGCATCTCCATCACAGTGAAATCTCGTACCCCCTTTTTTCTCTTTAAAAGATACCCTATCCCTCTTCCCCAAGTCTTACACCCTCCTCCCCTCATTTTTATCCTAACAACCCCCTACTCACCCTCAACTGAAGTCTTAAACCCCACCCCTTATCCTCATTCCCCTTCTCGCTTGTAGAGAGGGGAGTGGGCCCTAGTACTCCCCATACCCCACTACCCCCTTACTCCCCCCTCCTGATTTGATTTGACTTGGGGGTATTCTTTGACATCCCCCTCTTCCTCACCCTACACCTGATACCTTACATTTCTCCTTTTCTTCTTTATTTTTGCTGCCACCCCAGTCATTCTCCTCCTCACTGTCCACCTGACGCCTCATACCCTTCCTTACCCCCATCTGACATCAAATACTCTTCCTTACCCCTACCTGATGGATCATGCCTCTCCTCATCCCAATCTGACGTTTTTAAAACCTTTGCCTGACTTCTTATGCCCTATCTTCTTCCATTTAACACCCCCTCCTCATACTGAACCAGACCCCAAGCTGACGTCAAATACCCATCCTCAAGACCCACCTGGTACCTCATACCCCTCCTTACTCTAATCTTATGTCAATTATCTATCCTTACCCCTACCTTATACTTCATACCTTCTATTGCCCTAATCCGACGTCCAATGCTCATCCTCAAGCCCCACCTGACACCACATACCATTCCTTACCCTAATCCGACGTCAAATGCCCATGCTCACCCCTCCCTGACGCCCCATACCCCTTCTAACCCCAATCTGACTTATTCCCCCATCTGACATCTCATACTCCGCCTTCTTCCCCTAACACCCCCTCCTCATCCTCATCCAGACGACTTATACCCAACCCTCACCCAACAACACCATCTCATACCCCCTCCTTCCCTCACCCAACTCCCCCACTCCCCCACTCCCCCACTCCCCACTCCCCCACTCCCCCACTCCCCCACTCCCCCACTCCCCCACAAACACCCAAGGGACGACGAACTCTTGAAGTCGTTCTGAAAAGTTCTCCCCCTGTCTCGAGAGAAGGAAGTTATCCTCCTCGTAAGAACGTGTGTATTGAGGAAGACCAAGCTTAGGAGGGGAGGAGGGGGTGGTGGAGACGTTGGAGGGGGGGGGGGGTCTATGTGGGTGTAGTGTGGGGAGGAGTCCTAAGGGGTGTAAGTGTAAGAGGGGGGTTGTTGTGGGTGTAGTGTGGGAGGGAGTCATTGGGGGTATAGAGGAGGAGGGGGTGTCCTTGTGGGTGTAATGTGGGAGGGAGTTTTTGGGGGTGTAAGTGTGGGAAGGGAGTCTTTGTGGGTGTAATGTGGGAGGGAGTTTTTGGGGGTGTAAGTGTGGGAAGGGAGTCTTTGTGGGTGTAGTGTGGAAGAGGGGATGGATCCTTGGGGTGTAGTTTAAAGGTGGGGGGCCCTTGGGTGTAGCGTGAAAAAATAAAATATAGGATGGAGTCCCTTGGTGGATAAGAGAGGAGTTTTTTGGAGTGTAGAGTTTAACATTATCTTTTGGATACGGTGTGTAGGATGAGGTCCTTTAGGATGGGATCTGTGGGGTGTAGCGTGGGTCCTTGGGGCATGAGGTAGAGTTGGGGTCTTTGTGGCGTGGGGAAGTTGGGGAAATAAAATTATGGAAGAGCTGCATTGATATGTACTTATATGTGTGTTCATGTGCGTGTCTATTATCAGTTGTGTGTATGTTTGTTCTTGTGTGTGTTTATGTACATGTAGTATTGTGTGTATATACCTGTATATGAATGCTTATGTTATCATTTCTATTACTATTATTAATATTTATTTATTTTATTATTTTTTTACGTCCTTTCGTACACATGTTCTGTGTGTGTTTGGCTCATTTTATTACATTCCATAATCATTATCTTCTTTAAGAACTTGTCAGAATATTCTTCAATGTATACTTGTAAGTTTTTTCCCCTCATTACGGCATGAAAAAAGACATTATTTGCGCACATAAATAGACATTCCAAAATATCGTTTTTCCCCACCTTTATCCATCGTGAAATCGGTAATTATCCAGCCCCCAACCCCCACCTCCCTCCTCCGCAAGCTCCCAATTCCTTCTTCCTCCCCAACCCCCTCCCTCCTCCTCCAGCTTTTAACCTCGTCTCCCCTCTAATCTCCCCTCTCCCCCTTCTCTTTCCCAACCCCTTCTTCATCTGATCTCCCTACCTCTTCCCTTCTTTCCAACCCTCCCTTCATTTTAAGTTTTCCTCCCCCTCCCCTCCAATCTCCCCATCTTTCATTTCACTTCCAGCCCCCCCTTCTAAACTCTCCTCCCACCTCCTCCTCCCTTCCATACCCTCCTTCCTCCCCCTCCTCTCCAATCATCCCCCAACCACTCCACCTCTTACTCACCCTCTCTCTTCCATACCTTCCTCCTACCCACCCAACCCCTTCTCCCTTACACATCCTCCTCCCTCCCATACCCTCCTTCCACCCACCCTCCCACCCACCCAACCCCCTTCTCCTTCCACTACCCTCCTCCCTTCCATAAACCCTTCCATAACCCCTTCCCTCCCTTCCATAACACCCTCCCTCCCTTCCACACCCTCCTCCCTTCCACACCCTCCCCCTTCTATATCCCCCTCCCACCTCTCCTCCCTTCTCTCTTCCACAACCCCCCCTCCTTCTCTCCCTATCCCTCCACCCACCCACCCTCCTCCCTTCCATATCCCCCTCCTCCCTCCCATAACCCCTCCACCCACCCACCCTCCCCCCTCCCCTCGCACCAACCTAGACTCAGCAAACATAAATACAAACCTCTCCTGTAACCATGCCACAAAGTGATTGGGTCTTGACAGAATAAATGGCACCAGGTTTACCCACAAATAGGTCATTAGCGGAGGCAGCGTATAGTGGTATCGGCAAGTGTTGTAATTCCCCTCTCATTACTGGCAGCCATGAGGGTAACTTGCATGTTGATTTGGAATGGTATCGTCCGGTTTTTGGGTTGTTATTCTCTTGTTTTTCTTCTTCTTTTTTTTTCCTTACTTTTTTTTCGTTTTTCTTTTATATGTCTTGAGTCTGGGTCGTAGCTTGGGTATATGTTTTTTTTTCTCTCTCTCTCTGTGTTTGTTCTTTTTTCGATTTTAATTCCCTCTTTATCAGTCGGGTATCATTCTTCTCTGTCCATTCACTCTTCCCTCTTTATTTCATTTTCGTCTTAATTCCCTCTTCCTCATTCGATTATTATTCTCTCTTTTCCTTTTATTCCTTTCTCTCTTATTTTTCCACTTTTCATTCCCTACTTCGTCACTCGGGTAATATTTCTATTTTATTCCTTCCTCCTCTTTCTGATTTACTTCTCCCGTCTCCATCCTTCTCATTTCTTCTCGCCAATGCAATCATTAATATCACATTCATCATCATTATCATTCATTTCTATTATCATTTGTAATTTGTTTATTAAATCATCATATTTTTCAACACCCCAGTGACAGAGTAGGCTGACTGTTGCCACCTTTTACAAGCTTAATATTTATCGTCATTATCAGTAAAAGTCAGATTGTATCGGTGTATGAAAGACAGGACTAATTGATAAAACCTGTTATCAGCAGAGCGAAAGAGCGAGAGAGGGAGGAGAGGAGAGAAAGAAAGAAAGAAGAAAGAGGAGAAAAAAAGGGAAGAGAGGAGAGGAGAGAAAGAAAGAGGGAAGGAGAGGAGAGAAAGAAAGAGGAAGAAGGGAGAGAGGGAGAGGGAGAGGGAGAGAGACAGACAGACAGACAGACAGACAGACAGACAGACAGACAGACAGACAGAGACAGGAGAGAGAGAGAGAGAGAGAGAGAGAGAGAGAGAGAGAGAGAGAGAGAGAGAGAGAGAGACCACACTGTCATTCTATAAACTTTTTAAATAAATGTAAATCATAAATAATAAAAGTTTCCTTACTTACGGCATTTCTTTTCGCTATGATATTTTCATGAATAAACATTTAAAGATCCAATAAATAAGGAAAAGATAAAGATTTTCGAGTGAAAATACATACACATATGTAAACAAAACAAATAAAAAAACAACGACAGATAACCAGAGAATAAGACGATACAAGAATAAAAAGAGAGGAAATATCATAATTCGTTTCATGAAAAGATAAGTTGAAAAATAGATAAACAAAGGTAACAATTATAGTAGTGTTATTAGTATCATTATGATGGTGATAATGATAATGATAATGATAATGAAACAACTACTACCACTACTAGAAATAATTATAAGGATAAAGAATATAATAATGATGATAATGACAATAACAAAAAAGATAATAATAATGATAATGATTATATATATCAATAATGATGATGATGATATAACAATAATAATAAATAATTATCATGATGATAATTAGTATAATATCATCATCATCATCATCATCATCATCATCATCATCATCATCATCATCATCATCATCATCATCATCATCATCATCATCATCATAATCATAACAATAATAATAATAATAATAATAAATAATAATAATAATAATAATAATAATAATAATGATAATAAGTATTATCATTATCATAATGATGATATTAATATTGATAATGGTAATAAGGGTAACAACAACAACAACAATAATAATAACAATAATGATAATAAAAATAGAATACTATCGAACAAGAATTGACATATGACATCCTCCGCAGCAGTTATCCTTAACAAAAATAAATAAATAAATAAACAAACAAATAACAAAGATATAAAATACAGTAATAAATAAACAAATTAATAAAAGATAAGCAAATAATAAAACATGATGAAAAAAAGTAAACAAGAAAAGCCATGAGACATCACCCACAACAACTATCTTTAACAAAATAAAAAAGTAATAAAAATCAATAAATATAGAAATAATAGGAATAAAAATAATAAGAATAGGGAAATATAATAAAACAAAATAAAAATGATAATAATAAAGAAACAGCAAACAAGAATAGCCATGAGACATCACCCGCAACAGCTATCTTTAACAATATAAAAAGAGTAATACAAATTAATAAATATAGAAATAGAAATAAAAATAATAAGAATAGGCAAATATAATAAAACACAATAAAATGATAATAATAACGAAATAGCAAACAAGAATAGCCATGAGACATCACCCGCAGCCAAAAGCTATCTTTAACAAAATAAAAAAGTAATAAAAATAACAAAAAATAAGCAAATATAATAAAACATAAAAAGCAGACAAGAATAGCCATAAGACATCACCAGCCACAGCAGCTATCTTTAACAAAATAAAAAAGTAATAAAAATGAATAATTATAGAAATAGAAATAAAAAATATAAGAATAAGCAAATATGATAAAACATAATAAAATAAAGACAAAAAAACTAGCAGACATGAATAGCCATAAGACATCACCAGCCAATAGCTATCTTTAACAAAAAAATAAAAGAAATAAAAATGAATAAATAAGAAATAATAGACAAAAAATAACAAAAATAAGCAAATATGATAAAACATAATAAAATAAAGACAAAAAAACTAGCAGACATGAATAGCCATAAGACATCACCAGCCACAGCAGCTATCTTTAACAAAATAAAAAAGTAATAAAAATGAATAAATATAGAAATAATAGACATCAAAATAACAAAAATAAGCAAATATAATAAAATATAATAAAATAAAAACAAAAAAACTAGCAGACATGAATAGCAGCCAATAGCTATCTTTAACAAAAAAATAAAAGAAATAAAAATGAATAAATATAAAATAGAAATAAAAGATATAAGAATAAGCAAATATATAAACATAATAAAATAAAGACAAAAAAAAAAAAAAAAAACTAGCAGACATGAATAGCCATAAGACATCACCAGCAACAGCAGCTATCTTTAACAAAATAAAAAAAGTAATAAAAATGAATAAATATAGAAATAATAGACATAAAAATAACAAAAGCAAATATGAAAAAACTAGCAGCATGAATAGCCATAAGACATAAAAGCTATCTTTAAAAAATAAAAAGTAATAAATGAATAAAATAAAAATAAGCAAATATAAAACATAAAAAAATAGCAGACAAGAATAGCCATAATAGCAGTTATCTTTAACAAAATAAAAAGGTAATAGAAATTAATTAATATAGAATGATAGACATCAAAATAAAAATGAATAATTATAGAAATAGAAATAAAAAATATAAGAATAAGCAAATATGATAAAACATAATAAAATAAAGACAAAAAAAAAAAAAAAACTAGCAGACATGAATAGCCATGTGACATCACCAGCCGCAGCAACCACCTATCTATACCGTCCTTGAAGTCAACAGGTGTTAGACATCGGAAGGAGAGACATCATTAAACTTCTGTTGCTCTTCCAGCCCGGTGAAAAATTGTAACAAAAATGCCGCCTAATGCTATCTAATGACCACTGATCTATCTCAATCTACGTCATTAACATGCCTGATAGATGGGTCTGTATGAATCATCGAGGTACAGGATGCGTCAAGGTACAGTATGAAAGTCTGTAGCGTGTTGTGTAACTTTTACTTTTTTATTTTACTTTTTTTCTTGTTTTTCTTTTCTTTCTTATTTTTTATTCTTTTTTGTTTTTGTTTTTGTTTTTCTTTTTTGTTTTTGTTTTTTCTTGTTTCTATTTCGTTTTTTCTTTTTTCCTTTTTCTTTTTTTTTTCTTTGTTTTTTCTTTTTCCTTTTTCTATTTTTTTTTTTTTTCTTTTATTTGGAAAGAGGATTATTACTAAGATTTATATCAAATAAGTTGTTACTTGTATTTCATCCTTAATTAAAAAAAAAAAAAAAAAAAAAACATATATAACGAGGGTTATAAATAAGATTTATGAATATGTTGTTACTTATATTTCCTTTTTTGACTATATTTCTTTGATATATTATGCTCATTGACATGATATTAGTCACAGCAGCTACTAAATCACAGTTATTGAAACATATATTAGCAAATGGTCGGTGCTTTAACTTGATGAATTTAAAGTGTTTTATCATCATAAGAATTAGATTTGTTATTGTCATTTATTTATTTATTTGTTTATATGTTTTTTTGTGTATGCGGGTGTGAGGTGGCTTGTAGCGTGTGGGTTAAATTTTTATGTTGATGATGACTGAAATATGTTGTTGTTTTTTTGTCTCTCTTACTCATTCTCTTGTTCCTTTTGTTTTGTTTTATTTTATATATGCCTTTGTCTATCTTTCTATCTATTTGTTTGTTTATTTATATATTCATTAATTTTTTTTATTTACTTTTCGTTTTTGGTGTTTTTGGTATAATTTTTGTTAGTAGCACCACCATCATCATTATCATCTTCATCATCACCAAAACCATCATTATCATCTTCATCATAATCATTATAATCATCATTACCATCATCACCATCAACATTACAATTTTTTTTTTTTTTTTTTTTTGATATTCATGTCATTTTCTCTTAACCGTCTTTCTCTGTCATGTTTCTTTATCTTCTCTTTCTTATCTTATCCATCATTCTCCGTTTCTCCATGGTAGTGTCCTTAATGTCTTCTTTTTTCTGTTTTTTTTTTTTCTTTTCATCTTATCATCTCCTTTAAGTTTCTTACTCTATCGCCACTTTCTTTATTTCTCTTTTCACTTCGCTTTATTCTTATCATCTTTACTCCCTTCTTTCTTTTCATCCTTCCTCCTGCATTCTCTTCCCTTTGTTTCTTCTCTCTATTTCGTCAATAACTTCTTTCCATCATACTTTCCATTATTCCTATCCTTCTCCTCCCTCCTTTCTCCCCCCTCCCTCCTCCCTCCTTCATTCTTTCTTATCACGTTTTTCTTCTTTCCTTCTATCTTCCTTCCTTCTTTCTCTCTCCACCTTGTCTTTCAGTCGACATTCCTCTGAGCATTTATTTTCTCTACTCTCTCTTCTTCCCTTCCTATTATTATCTAGTTCCATTCTTCTTTCCTCCCTTCCTTCTTCCATCTCCCCTCCATCTCCTCTTTATTCTTTCTTTTTTATTTTCTCCCTCTCTCTCCATTCCATTTTGATATTCATTCTCTCCTTCTTTATCCATCATACTTCCTCCATTCCTTCCCTCCTCCTTCCTCCTTGCTCACTCCACCTCATCCATTAGTTGGATTTCCCTGGACATTCTCTCCTCCCTCTGTGTCTTCCATCCACATTCTTGTTTCCTTCAGCCTTCCTTCCTCCCTTCCTCTTCCATTTCTGCTCTCCTTCCTTCCACATTCCCTCTCCTCTCCATTTCGTTCAACTCCTTTTGTTTCCCTCCTTTTTCCTGTCTCCCTTCCTCCCCCACTTCCTCAGTTCCCTTCTCCCCTCCCCCTCCTTTCCTTCTTTCCTTCCCTCCCTTTTTCGCTATCTCTCCAATACTCCTTGTTTCCCTCCTTACTCCTGTCTCCTCTCTCCTCCATTCCTTCCCCCTCCACCTTCATCTTCCCCTCCTCCATTCCTTCTCCTCCCTTCCCCTCCATTTCTTCCTTCCTTCC
>NW_020870476.1:130870-133370 GCF_003789085.1 Penaeus vannamei | reverse complement strand
GAATGAGGCGGATAACAGAGAAGGGTAGAGGGAGGGCGAGAGAGGAGGAAAAGATTAAAGAGAAAGAGAAAGAGAGGAAGATAAGGAGGAGAGAGAGAGAGAGAGAGAAGAGAGAGAGAGAGAGAGAGAGAGAGAGAGAGAGAGAGAGAGAGAGAGAGGAGAGAGGAGAAGAGAGAGAGAGATAGAGAGGAGAGAGAGAGATAGAGAGATAGATAGATAGATAGATAGATAGAGATAGAGAGAGAGAGAGAGAGAGAGAGAGAAGAGAGAGAGAGAGAGAGAGAGAGAGAGAGAGAGAGAGAGAGGGAAGAGAAAGAGAGAGATAGACAGTGAGATAGAGATAGATACATAGATAGATAGGTAGAGTGAGAGAGGTGGGGGGTAGAACGAGAAAAAATAGATGAAAGAACAACAAATTAGGAAAAGAGAAAGATAATTACATACATCAAAGTAGGGGATAAAGCAAGAGACACATATAGAAGAACCGAGAAATCATCATAATTAACAATACAAATCTCATAAAACAAGGAATGAAAGACAAAAACTAAAAATCCAGGAAAGCCACGAATAAACACAGAAACAAAACGAAGACAAAAACAAGAAAGGGAAGAAGAAAAAAAGAAAGACGAAAAGTAGCAGAACAGTCCCGGATGTGGTGAAACGAGGGGGGTGAGGGGGGGGGGGACGCAATGGTTGAGGGGTCACAGGGGGCGGGGGAGGGGGTGGGAAAAAGGGGGGGGGGGTCATTTGGGAATCGTAAGGGTATGTCTAGCGAAAAGGATGGGGGAGGGGGGAGGGAAAGGGGAGAGGGACGAATGGAGGGAAAAAGGAGAAGAGGAAGAGACGAGGGGAACGGAAGAAAAAAAAAGAGGAAAAGGGAGGAGGAAATAGGAATAAAGATTAAGGATAAGACCGAGATGGAGTAAAACTAGGAAGAAAGGAGAGAAAATAAGTAAAAAAAAAAGAAGAAAATAGGGAAAATACAGAGAAAAGAAAAGAAAATAAAAAAAAATCGAAAAAAAAAAACGAAGAAAAGACCCCCCTTACAAAACCGTGAGTCGAGGGGGGAGAAGGAATGAGTGAGGAAAATGAGGAGGGAAGAGAACCCCCCACCCCCACCCCCACCCCCCCCCCGGGTTCTCTTCCTCTCTTTCCTCCTCAAGCTTGATTTACAGCAAAAGAATTTATTAAAACTCCGGTATCTCGACAATTTGGGGTATTCCGATATTGGCCTTGATTTGTGTGTACCTATTATTGGCTGGTGATTTTGTTCTGTCGTCCCCGTATTGGCGTTTAGAGTGGAAACTGACAGTGAGGTGTGTGTGAAATACATTACATGCAAATGACTTAGCCAATAGACGAATGGGTCGTAGCACTTCGAACGCGATATTGAGTTGGAGGGAGATGGGAGAAGACAGGACGGAGGGAGGGGGAGGGAAGGGAGGGTGGGGTTGGATGGGAAGGAGCGATGGGGAGGAAGGGGTGAGATAGGAGGGAGGGAGGGAAGGGAGGTGGGGGTTGGATGGGAAGGATGGGAGGGATAGGAGGGATAGGAGGGAGGGAGGAGGGAAGGAAGGGAGGGAGGGGGAGATGGGAGGGAAGTTAGGAGGTGAGAGAGGAGAGAGGGATAGGAGGAGGGAAGGATGAGATGAGAGGGAAGGAAGGAGAGGGAGATAGGAGGGAAGGAGGGAGAGAGAGGGTGAGATAGGAGGGGATGTAGGGAGGCTAAAGGGAGGGAAAGAAGGGTAGGAGAAGGAGGGAAGAACGGAAAGGACGGGATGAGAAGGGGAGGGTAGGAGGGAGGGGACCGGAAATAGAAAGGAGAGAAGGAAGAGAGAGAGATAACTGGATTGGAGAGGAAAGGAGAGATGAAGGGATGAAGATAAGATTAGGGAGCTGAGAGAAAGAAAAATAAGAACCAGGAAAAGTACGAGATGGAGAGGATATGGAAAAGAATTAAAAAAGAAGAAAAAAGATATTGAAGGGGGAAGGAAAGGAAAGGAAAAGAGAAAGTGGATAGAAGTAAGGATGTAGAGAAAACAAAAGGAGAAATAAAGAAAGGGAGGAACAAAATGGAAGAAATACGAAAGAGGATGTAAAGTACAGAAGAAATATAACGAAGAAGGACGTAGGAGAAGGTGGAAAAAAGTTCAAGCGTAATTAAAGATAAAAAGAAGGAAAGGAGGAAGGAGGGAAAAGGAGACGACGAGCAAGAGGAGAGAGATAGGAATGGGAAAAATATGGAAGTAGAATAACCCGAGAAACACGCGCACACAAAATTATATTAATGATAGAAAAAATAAGTGAATACATGAATTGATGAATAAATATATAAATAGATAGATAAACTACTACTACTAATGATAATGATAATGAAAATAATAAAAGTGATGATGTTAGTAATGATAATGATAATATTAATGATAACAACAATGATAATGATAATAATAATGAAGATAATAATAATGCTGATAATAGTAATCGTAGTAGTAATAATAAT
>NW_020870476.1:113370-123370 GCF_003789085.1 Penaeus vannamei | reverse complement strand
AAACAACAAAAAACAACAATGATAATTATGATAATAATAAGAATAGTAATAATGATAATAATAATAATCATGACAATAATGGTAACAATAATAATAACAAAAATGATAGTATTAACAATGATAATGATGATAATAATAAAACAAGGATCATAAAAACAGTGATTTTGATGACAGCAATAATAACAATAATGATAGTATTCCAATAATGATGATATGGAAATAATATGATAATTACGAAAATAATAACAATTATGATGATAATTATAAAAGACAACAATTATGATATGATGAAAATAACTATATTTACAACACAATAATAAAAGTAATAATAATGATAATAGTGATAGTAAAAATATTATCGTTATCATTATTGCTATCATTATTGATAACTTTGTTATTATCATTATTGATATTTTCGTTATCATCATTATCATCTTTACTATAATTATTATCATTATTATTTTTGTTATCATTGTTATCATTTTTATATTGTTATCATTATTATTATCATCATTATCATAAATACTATCATTATCATTATCATTATCATAAATTATCATTATCATTATCATCATAATCATTTACTATTGTTTATATTATTATTATTATTATTATTACTATTACAGTTATCATCATTATTATCACCATCCATTCATTTATCATTATCATCAAAATTATACCACCTTTGAATATAATGGTGATAATATTCAAAACAGCAACAACGGCCACAAGAACAGTATTTTGCACACAAGAAAGGATACGAATAATGAAGATAATAACGATAAAGAGAGAAGAATGACGACAATAAAAAATACATCAATAACATCATGAATAATAGTAATCCGACTACCATTACGGTCGTGATAATGATAATAATAATGGCAAGGATTCGGAAGCATATACGATAACCAGATATTGATACATGGCCTATTAAACATGAATAATCCATCCCTACTTACGAAATGCAGCGAGGGGGAAGGGCGGCTTTCGTTCGTAAATGTAAATAGGGAAAGTAGATTTGTATATTTTTTCTCTCGTCTCCCTCCCCCGCCTCCCTTTCTCTCTTCTCTCCTCTCTCTCTCTCTCTTTCTCTCTCTCATCCCTCTCCTCTCCTCTCTCTCTTTCTCCCCTCTCTCCTCTCTCTCCTCCTCTTCCTCTGCTCTCCCCCCCCCCCTCTCTCTCTCTCTCTCTCTCTCTCTCTCTCTCTCTTTCTCTCTCTCTCTCTCTCTCCTTTCTTATGATGAAAGATATTGTTTTAAAAATGGCTTGGGGCGCGGAGCCAGAGAACCGTTGTGCCAGCCTTTCTAGATAAGTGAATGCAATGGAGAAAGAGAGAGAGAAAAAATAGGGGTGGGAGGATGAGGGAGGGGAAGAGATGGAGAGATAAGGGAGAATAGGAAGAAGGATGAGGAGAGATGGCAGGGGGAGAGGGAGATAGGGAAAAAGAGGGGAGGGGAAATATGGAATATTGCTAAGTTGAAAGGGGAGGGAAGAAGGAAGGGAGAAAGGAAACAATGATAGAAAAAAAGCCTGAGTGAGAGAAAGAGACAGAAGGATAGACATAGAAGAGAGGCAGAGTGGGAGATGGAACGAGAGGAGGAAAAAGGAAGAATGATAAAAAAAGGAAGAGGTTGAGGAAGAAAGAGCGAAGATGGATCAGAAAAATGGACGTAAGGATCCCCCCCCATCTATTACTTATCTATTATTCACCCAAATACAGATAATTAGCGATGGGATTCCGTTAAAATATGAAAAAAATCCAAGGGTAAGGAGCTGGCAGTGAGAGAGGAAAAATAGGCAATGTTATTCATGTAGAGAGAGACAAGACATCAAGAAATTCACCCCACTTCTCATCCCTCCCCATTCGCCATTTTTTTCTGAAACCCTTTCCTAAACCCTTTTACTCCATCCTATTCCCCTTACTCTCTCATCCCTTCTTCCGGAAACACTGTCCTCTCACCCCCCTAAAACCCCTCCCTTTTTTCCCTTTCCCCTTAACCCCTTCCTCCATCACTCTTACTTCAATTAATCAATTATTATTCTCAACAACCATTTCCTTCCCCCCCCACCCACCTCCACCTCCACACTTCTTGCCCCAAACCCTCCCCCGCCCTCTACCCTCCCCTTAAAAAACAACAACTCCGAAACTCCTAAAACTCAAAAAACAAGAAAAAAAAAATCGAAGCTTCGAAATCATGAAGCCTCAAACCACCCGAAGATTCGAACCCTCGGAAACTCGAATCCAGGGAGGCCGCTCTTACCTAGGCAGTGAGGGAGATCCAGGCTCACGTAGGCATTTGACTGAGGAGAGGAGGAGAGGAGGAGAGAGGAGAGGAGAGGAGAGGAGGGAGGAGAGGAGAGAGAGGAGAGGAGAGGAGAGGAGAGGAGAGTAGAGAGAGAGGAGAGGAGGGTAGAGGAGGGTAGAAAAGAGGAGAGGAGAGGAGGGAGAGAAGATAAAGAAGGAGGAGGAGAGGAGTAGGAGGGGGAGGAGGAGAAAAAGAAGAAAAAGAAGAAGGAGAGGGAGAAGGAGGAGAAGTGAATATTAGTAATAGCAGGAGTAGAAAGAATAAGAGAACAGTAGAGGGAATAGGAACAGGAAAAGCAGGAGGACAGAAGAGGGAGTAGGAGAGAGAGAGAGGAGAGGAGAAGGAGGAGGAGAAGAAAAAGAAGAAGAGAATTGGAGGAATAGCAGGAATAGAAAGAATAAGAGAACAGTAGAGGGAATAGGAACAGGAAAAGCAAGAGGACAGAAGAGGGAGTAAGAGGGGAGAGAGAGAGGAGAGAGAGGGAGGAGGAGGAGGAGTAGGACTCGGGGACCGGCAGTGTCGACCTAAATGGCCACCTAATGAGAGCTATTGGTCATTGCGACCATCCCCTACGTGGACGAATGGCGGCATATTACTCAAGGGCAGGGCAAAGGGGGGGGGGGGGGGCGTTTCTTCTGATGCACACCCTCAGCGTCGGATAAATGCTGCATCATTCGGCCCCTTTGTTTGTCTCCATCTCGAACCGTTTTAGGACGGTAGCCCCCTTGTGACGTCAGTGATTTTGGATCTTTGTGCGACTTGCTTGGGCGTGTACTTGCTTTGTGGACGTCATGAAAATACTTTTTTTCAATTATTGTTATGTATCTATATTTATTTATTTTATTTCATTTTGAGGAGGATTTTTATTGTTTTTTTTGTTTGTTATATATATTTTTTGTTGTTTCATGGACGGCAACACACACACACACACACACACACACACACACACACACACACACACACACACACACACACACACACACACACACACACACACACACACACACACACACACACACACACACACACACCACCACACACACATATTATATATATTATATATAATATATATATATATATATATATATATATATATATATATATATATATATATATGAATCTCTTCTTTTCTTTTCTTCTTTTTATGGTACATTATAGGTTGTTACAATTATTTATTTCTTTTTTTCATTGTGTGACGTAATGGGAATCTCCCTCTCTCTCTCTCTCTCCTCCCTCCTCCCTCCCTCCCTCCCTCCCTCCTCCCTCCCTCCCTCCCTCCCTCCTCCCTCCCTCCCTCCCTCCTTCCCTCCTCTCTTTCTCTCCCTCCCTCCTCCCTCTCCCCTCCCCCCTCTCTCTCTCCCCATTTTTCTTTTATTGGGTACATTCACCAAAAAAAAAAAAAAAAACGCTACAAAACGTTTTCCACGCCCTCGCCTCCTTTCCAATTACCCTTCCGCCGTACAGAGGCATTAAGAGGCAAACGTTAATAACGACATCAGGCCGGTCAGAGATGGATATCGGAGGCAGCCCCCGACCTGTTTCAGAGCTCTATTCTTCTGATTCGTGTGTCTGTCACGGCCTATCGCATACTCTGAAATATTCTTTACGTTCTCTTGCACCCTGGTAGTTCATCTGGGAGATTCTGTGTCTCCTCTCTCTTACTATTCTTCTTCTTTTTCTCTTTCTTTTCTTATTTTTTTTCTTATTTTTCTTCTGTTTCTTCTTCTGCCTCCCTTCTCTCTGCTTGCCTATCCCTCCTCCCTCCTCTTATTGCTCTCTCCTCCATCCTCCCTCCTCCTACCTCCTCCTCCTCCTCCTCTTTTCCCTCCTCTTCCTCTGTCTCTCCCAGGCTCTTTTTATCTTCCTTCTCTACTTTTCCTTTTTATCGTATTCTTTCTTTTCGTCCTCTACTCTTTTTTTTCTTATAAGTTTTTTTCCTTTTTTTTTTTTTCTTTCTTCTACTTGTTCTCCGCCTTCTTCTTCTACCTCTTCCTCTTCCTTCTTACCTCAAATACCTTCACCTACTTTATCCTCTCTTTATCTTCGTCTTCCCCCACCTCTCCCTCCTCCTTTACCCCCCCCCCCTTCCATCCTACCCCCAACGCCCCCTATGACCTAACTCAAAATAAGAGAAAAAAAAAAGAAAAAAAGTAATAAAAAGGAGATACGCACACAGAAATTTATACGAACGAGGCAGAATCACATATAAAAAAAAAAACGAGAGAGAAAGAAATAAAGAAGAAGAAAAAATTACGACCGATCGTGTCCAAATTTGGCGAAGACGGTGGTTGGCGTTCTTGTCACGCTGAGGAGGTCGTCTTCGCTGTTCCAGACGTCACCGCACCGCCATGTCCTGGGTGGGTGGGGGGAGGAGGAGGTAGGGGTGTGGAGGAAGGGGAGATAGGGCTAAGATCGTGGTTTCGAGTGATAGAAAAAGGTATGTAATTTTGTATAGAGATTTTTTTTCTTTCTGTCTGTCTGTCTGTCTCTGTCTCTCTGTCTGTTTCTCTCTCTCTCTCTCTCTCTCTTCTCTCCTCTCTCTCTCTCTCTCTCTCTCTCCTAATAAGTTCAAATTAGACTACCTTTTAGAAAAAAATATGATCTGATCATATTCACGATCAGCATGTAAGAATATCCAAGGGAACTTTGACCTTATTTGACCTTTCTGCGCTACGCCAGGCCTCCCCGAATATGCTGTATATCCAAGGCTGCAGTTCCTTTAGGAATGTTATTTTCCCTTTTGTCTCCTCTCCTTTCTCGTTCCTCTTTCACGATCCTCTTTTTTAGACCTGTACATCGTTTTTTTCCCTTCCCCCCCCTTTTTTTTTCTTCTTTTTTTTACGAACTTCGAAGAAATTCATCACTCCAATCCTCTTTTTTATCTGTTTTCTTCCTTTTCCACTTAACCCCTATACTTCTCTATCTGCTCTATCCTCCCAACTGCTCCCTCCCTTCTTCCTACACCCTTCCCCTATTCCTACACCCCTTTCTATCGCTCTCCCTCTCTCCTTATCCCTTTTCCCTTTCCATATACCCCGTATATCCTTCTCTTTCTTTCCCACCTGTATACCCTCCCTTTCCCTCTCCTCCTGTTGTATTTCTCCCCCCCCAACTCTAACCCTTTTTAAACCCTCTCTCTTACCCTTCCCTTCCTCTTCTTCCCCACCTTCCCTCCCTCTCCCTCCCTGCCCTCCCTCTCTCTCTCCCCTCTCTTTCCCCACCCCTCCCCTTGCTCCAACCCCTTTCCAATACTAACACCCCTCGCTAAGCAAAATCTCTCCCCCTTCCCCCCACCTACCTATCCACCTTACCCACCTACCCACCTTCCTATCCCCTTTACCCAACCCTCCCACACCTACCTATCCCCTTACCCAACCTACCCATCTACCCACCTGCCTATCCCCTTACCCGCCCCCACCTACCTCACCTCACCTCCACCTACCTATCCCCCACCTACCCACCTACCTATCCCCACCTACTCACCTACCTACCTTACCCACCCCACCTACCTACCCCCCCACCCCCACCTACCTACCCCCACCCACCTACCTATCCCCTTTACCCACCATCCCCACCTAGCCACCTACCTACCCCCTTACCTACCCACTTACTACCCTTACCCAACCCCCCTACCCTACCTAACCCAAGGCCACCCCCACCTGCCCGGCTTCTATCTCCAGTAGTCATACAACGCAAACACAGCTGGCCTGGCATATGACGGATGACTAAGCGATGATCGGAGGACAGTCTTCATCCGTCACGTTGGCGGTCTGACGTCTTCATCCGACAGCCCGAAGGAACAGGGAGATGGAATGGTGTTCTTGCTTCCCCTCCTTCCTCCTTCGCTCCCTCCCCCCCCTCTTCTTCTCGGTTTCCCCTTCCTTTGCCGCTCTTAGCCCCACCCCTCTTCCCTTCCTCTTTCTCCGATTCTTAAGTTTTGTTCTTTTTCTATCTTTGTCTCTCCATCTTTTGTTTAGATTTTATCCTGTTCCTCCTTGTTTTCATTTTCTCCTTCCTTGTCCTTCCTTCCTTTCTAATGTCCCTTATTATCTTTCTCTTGCCCTTTATTCTCTTTCCCTTTCCCTCCATCTTTTCTGGGCCTGTCCCTGTTTCCTTCTTTTTATATAAATAGATTTTTTACATTCTTCTTTTTTCCTTTTCTTAACTGGCTTCTTTATCCATTTGTCTGTTCGACTGATCTCCAGTTTGTTAAAGATATTAACTAGTTAATCTATGTACTATATTAATATATATATATATATATATATATATATATTATATATATATATATATATATATATATATATATATATATATATATATATATATATATATATATATATATATATATATTATATATATATATATATATATATATATATATATATATATATATATATATATATATATATATATATATATATATATATATTATATATATATATATATATATATATATATATATATATATATATATATATATATATATATATATATATATATATATATATATATATATATATATATATATATATATATATATATATATATATATAATATATATATATATATAGAGAGAGAGAGAGAGAGAGAGAGAGAGAGAGAGAGAGAGAGAGAGAGAGAGAGAGAGAGAGAGAGAGAGAGATAGATATAGATATAGATGGATAGATAGATTTGACATATAGATAGATATAATATAGATGGATAGATAGATATAGACATAGATAGATAGATAGATAGATATAGATATATTTTTTTCATATATTCATTGATTCGTGAATTTATTCATTCACTTATTATCTATCTTCCTACTTATCTATCGACCATTTCCTTGTCCTTTAGCTACACAACACACAAATAACTAACACCTATCAATTCCTGCTTTAGACTAATTTTTTATTTTTTTTCCCGTTTGTCGTCTTATCTAAAAAAAAATGCGTTTGCTAGTTGATAGTACCAGACTAAATAAATATCTATATTCTTATCAATAGGCCTACCGACCCTGATCTCTTTATAGACACGTAGATTCACCCAAACCAAAGACATACGAAAGAAATACTAAAATCTAACACTAAAACATGAAAAATACTAAATACTAGATAATGATAAATCAAATATGATGAATAAATAATAACTAATAACTAATAAGTAATAAATCAGAGGAATAAACGCCCATTATCATTTTCTTGGATTAAGATTATTGTGTAGATGGATGTCAATTGATTATTCCCAATTACAGATGTGACAAGTGTTTATTAATTATCCAAATGGTTTCCGACGCTAAGGGAGAAGGAAGAAGGAGAAGGAGGAAAATATGTAGTCACAGTAGTGGGAGAAGAAGAAGAGAAAAAGAGAAAAGAAAAGAAGACATGGGGGAGGAGGAGGAAGAAGAAGAGAAGGAGGAGAAATAAGAAGCAATAAGACAGGAGAAGAGAAAGAAAAAGAAAAGGAAGTACTAGAAGAAGAAAAAACAACGAAGGAGGAGAGGAGAAAATAGGAAGCAGAAAAAAACAATAGATAAAGAAAGATTAGAAAAAAACATAGAAAATTAAAAAAGAAAGAAGAACAAAAGATAAATAAATAAATAAATAAATAAACACAAAGTATCCATAGTCGCCATTTTCGTTTCTCTCGCTCTTTGGCTCTCGACGTAAACCCTTTGGTCGATTTTATCAAATTTAAACGATTCAAATCATGTCCCGAAGCCAGGGTAACCCGTACGAGGAAGCCATTAGGAAGGAGGAAGAAGATGAAGAAAAAAATGATAGGGATGATGAAAAAGAGGAAGAGAAAGGGGACGAGGAGGAAGATGGGTAAGGATGGAAAGATTAAGAGGTGGATAAGAAAAATGAAAATGCGGAAAAATGGGTTAAAAACTTAAGAGAAAATGATATGATAAATGGGATGATAAAAATGAGGAATAGAAGAGGACGGGGAGGAAGAGGAGTAAACGTGGAAGATTAAGAGGAGGATAGATGAAAGAAGAAACATGGATAAAAAAAATTGGAATAAAAAAGAGGAGACAATGTTGAGAAGAAACAACAACGACAATAACAGCAAGCAAACGAAGAAGAACAAAGAGAATAGAAAGAAGAAAAAGAACGAAAGCAAAAAAGAAGAGTTAGAAAAGAAAAGAAAAGAAAAAATCATGAAACAGAAAGAGAAAAAGTGAAGATAAAATAGAAAAAAACATATTTCAAAGATCCCAAGATAACATTTGTTAAGACTTTCAGAGTGATTAGGAAGGAAAAATACGAGAAGAGGAAGAAAGGAAATACGGGAAGGAGAGGAAGAAAAGAAATAAAAGGAAAGGATGCTTCTTCATCTCCCGGTCCCCGTTCTGTTTGGAATGGGGAGAAGAGAGAAGATGAAGGAAGGAAGAGGGATAAAAGGAAATAAAAGAAGGAGAGGAAGAAAAGAAATAAAAGGAAGAAGAGGAAAGGATGCTTCTTCACCTCCCGGTCCCCGCTGTGTTTGGAATAGGGAGAAAGGAGAAGAGAGGAGAGAGGGAAGGGAGGGAAGGAAGAAGGGAAAGGAGGAAGAAGAGAAAGAGATGGAAATAAAAGAAGAGGAAGAAAGAATAAAGGAAGAAGAGGAAGAAAGGAAATCAAAGGAAGAAGAGGAAGAATGGAAATGAAGGAAGAAGAGGAAGAGAGGACAGAAAGGAAGAAGAAGAAGAAAGAAAATAAAAGGGAGAAGAGGAAGAAAGGAAATAAGGGAAGGAGAGGAAGAAAAGTATTAAAAGGAAGAGGATGCTTCTTCATCATCTCCCGGTCCCCGCTGTGTTTAGAATAGGGGGAAAAGAGAAGAGAAGATAAAGGAAAGAAGAGGAAGAAAGGAAATAAAGGAAGGAGAGGAAGAAAAGAAATATAAAGAAGAAGAGGAAAGATTGCTTCTTCACCCCGGTCTCCGCTGTGTTTAGAATAGGGGAAAGAGAAGAGAAGATAAAGGAAAGAAGAGGAAGAAAGGAAATACAAGAAGGAGAGGAAGAACAGAAATATAAAGAAGAAGAGGAAAGATTGCTTCTTCACCTCCGCTGTGTTTGGAATAGGGAGAAAATGGAAGATAAAGGAGAGAAGAGGAAAAACGGAAATACAGGAAGGAGAGAAAGAAAATAAATAAAAGGAAGAGGAGGAAAGGATGCTTCTTCACCTCCTGGTCCCCGCTGGCCTGGCTTCCTCATCCGAAAACCAGGGGGCTTCGGGAGCCGGGGGGGGGGGGGGGCAGTGAAGACGGCTGGGTTTGGAATGAGGAGGAAAGAGGAGAGAGGAGGGAGGATGAGAGGGAGGGGGGAGGAAGGAGAAAGAGGGAGGGAGGGAAAGAGGGAGAGAGAGGGAGGGAAAGAGGGAGAGAGAGAGAGAGAGATAGTGGAAAGGAGAAGGGGGTGGAGGACATAAAAGAAAAGGGATAGGATGGGAAGAAAGATAGAAAAAGAGAGCAGAGAAAGTAGAGAGAGTAAATGGTGGAAGGGAAAAGGGAGGCGGAAAAGGAAAGGAAAAGGGAAAAGGAGGTGTGATGGATAAGGAAGTAGATAATAGGAAAATGTTAAAGAAAAGACGGGAAATGAAGTGAAGATAGCAGGGAGAAAGAGAAGGTAATGGAGAGACAGGAGAGAATAAGAAGTGGTACAAGGAAAAAAAGAATGAAAGAGAGGAAGTGATAGGTGAGAGAAAGATGGAGGGAAGGAGAAAGAG
>NW_020870476.1:100870-108370 GCF_003789085.1 Penaeus vannamei | reverse complement strand
AGAAGAGTAGAAGGGGGCAAGAGGAGAAAAGAAGGAAGAGGTGAAGGAAAGAAGAGAAGAGGAGGAGAGGAAGAAGGGGAAAAAGAAAGAGGAGAGTAGAGGGAGGAGAAAGAAGAGGAAGGGAGACGATAGTGGAAGAGGAAGAAGCGGATGAGAAGGAGAGAGGAAGAAGAAGCGAAGAGGATGAAGAAGCAGAAGACGAGGTGAAGAAGAGGCGAGGAAGAAGAGGGGAGGAGTAGGAGGAGAAAAGAAGAGTATAAAAAACATGAAGAGGAGTACCAGTATGAGATTGAGGAGGAACCGGAGGAGGAGCAAGAACAGCAGAAGAAAAAAAGGAGAAAATAACAAAACGACGAACATCACAGAAGAGAGAGAGAAAAACAAACAAAAGAACGTTCAGAAAATAAGAAAACCAAGAACACCCCCCCCCTCTCACCATCCCCCCACCCCCACCTCCCCTCCTCCTTCCCTACACCCCTAATAAAACACCCTCTCCACCTCCAGATAACCTCTCAATCGTTGGTCTTGGTATCAAAGCTCCCCTCCCGCCCCCAGTCCCTCTCACGCCCGCCCGCCCGCCCGCCCGCCCTGACTGGTACCTCCTGATGCAGGTACCCCCGCATGAGTGACAGGAGCCATTGCTCATGAAACCGCTCGTGATGGACGTTCTATTTGCATGACACCATTTGAGGATGACGTCCCTGTCGATCTGAACACGTCGATCTGGGGGCTATACATAGGGCGGTCCTGGGGCTTCGGGAAACGCGCGGGTGCGGGGGGTTTTCTTGTTTTTTTATTGTATTGTGTTTTGTGTCTCTCTCTTTTCGTTTTTTTTTTTTTTTTTTTTTTTTTTTTTTTTTTTTTTTTGCTTCGTTTTTTGCTCTGTCGATGGTTTCCTGTTTTTTTTCTTTTTTTTTTTTTCTTTTTCTTTATTCTTGATTTTCGATTCTCCTTTTTCCTTTTTCTTTTTTTGTTCTGTTTTGTTTCTTTCTCTTTCGTTTCATCGATTTTATTTCTAGATATCGCTACTCTTAAACAAAACTTTTTTGTTTGTTTATTTGTTTTTCTCTTCCTCTTCAATTCTTCGTTTCATTGTTTTTTTTCCTTTTTTGGACATCGAGTTTTAAACTAAACTCATTCCTTCACATGAGCTTCACTTCACAAAGCAATGAAAAATAGACATAAAAAACGATTTCCTTGCGGTTCGTGACTCGGTTCCAGCAGACGATAGAAAGAAGGGAAGAGAAGATAAATGGAGAAAGAAAGAGAGATAGAAAAAACAGAATGAGAGAAGGGGGGAAGAGAGGAAATAGAGAGAGAGAGAGAGAGAGAGAGAGAGAGAGAGAGAGAGAGAGAGAGAGAGAGAGAGAGAGAGAGAGAGAGAGAGAGAGAGAGAGAGAGAGAGAGAGATGGATAGATAGATCGATAGAGAGACGGGAATTTAATTAGATAAATAGACAGAGAGAGAAAAAAATAGATAGATAGATAGACAGACAGACAGACAGAGAGAGAGGAGAGAGAGAGAAGAGAGAAGAGAGAGAGAGAGAGAGAGAGAGAGAGAGAGAGAGAGAGAGAGAGAGAGAGAGAGAGAGAGAAAGAGAGAAAGAGAAAAAAAAAAAAGACACGAGAGACAGAGACAGAAAAAAAGAGAGAGAAAAGAGAGAGAGAGAGAGAGCCAGCACTCCAGCTCGGCCACGTTCTTAAGACACCCCACTTATGCATGCGTGGGCCGTTTCGAAGTAATTGCACTAATTTACCAAATGTCTCTAAATTGACTTTCAAATGAGCTTTCCCACAAACTGGCGGCTTCGGTTTCACTCCCCGCTCTGACCCCTTGCGAGCGACGGAAAAGTTCTCCGTCCTCTTTTGCGATGCCCTTTGTCAGCGGAGGGGGGGGAGGAGGAGGGGGAGAAGGGAGTGGGTGGAGGAGGAGGTGGGGGAGGGGGAGGGGGAGGGGAGGAGGGGAGGGGAGGGAGAGGAGGGGGGGTGGGGAGTGAAGGAGGTGGTGGGGAGGGGAGGGAAGGGGGAGGAAGGGGAAGGTGGGGAGGGAGGGGGAGGAGGTGGGAGGAGGTGGGGAAGGGAGGATGGAGGTAGGGGAGGGAGGAGGTTGGGGAGGAGGGGAGAGGAGGAGGGGGAGGAATGAGGGAAGGTGGTAGATAGGGGAAGGTGGAGGAAGGTGGAGTGGGGAGGTGGGGGAGGGGTGGAGGTGGGGAGGAAGGGAGGGGAGGGGGAAGGGGGAGTGGAAGGAGGAGGAGGATGGCGGATGGGGGAAGGGAAGTAGGAGGAGCGGTTGGAGGAGAGTGGGGAAGGGAATATATGGAGGTTGGGGGATGTGAGGTGGGGGAAGGGGAGGCGGAGGTGAGGAGGGAGGAGGTGGGGTAGTAGGAGGAGGAGAGGTGGGGAAGAGGAAGAGATGGAGATTAGGGGAGGTGGAGGGTTTTGATGTTGGGGAAGAGGTGGAGGTAGGGGGATGTGGAGTTGGGGAAGAGGAAGAAGAAGGGGGGGTGGCGGGAAAGTAGGGGAAGATGGGAAAAGATGGTGGAATGAGGAGGAGGTAGGGACTGGTGTAAGAGGAGGGGGAGGGCAGGAAGAAGAGTAGAAGAAGAGAAGAAGAAAGAGGTGGAGAGGGAAGGGAGGCAAGAAGAGAAGGAGAAAGAAGAAGAAGAAAGTGAGAGATAGAGGAAGAGAAAGAAAGGAGCGGAAGTAAGGGAGGAAACTAGGGGAAAGAAAAAAAAACTAAGATAAGAGAATCAGGAATAGAAGAAGAAGGAAAGAGAAGAAAAGGAATCAGGAACAGAAGAAGGAAGAAAGAAGAGGAGAAAAGACGAGAAAAGGAAAAAGGAGAAGAGAGGTAGATTTATTTTCCTTTAAGGGGGGGGGGGGATACTGTTTGCATATCTTAACTATGTTAATTGAATCGAAACGAAGGTCTGTCTACGGTTCTTTTGCTTATCTCTGGGTCTAGTTTTATCTTTATTTTCTTTATTACTCATTTATCAATTCATCTATTATTCTTATTAGGTCTATTTTTATATCATAAACCCCTATATAGTACCATTATTGTTGTTACGATCATTGTTGTTGTTATTATCATTATCATCATTATCATTATATTATCATTATTATTGTTATTTCTATTATCATTACTAATGTTTAGTTATATATTATTATTATTTTTATCAAATACTATTACTATTATTAAAATCATCATCTTTGTTATCATTTCAGTCATTATTACTATTATCATTATCATGTACATTATCATAATCACCATCATCATTACAATTATTGTCGTTTTCCTATTTTTGTCTTTACCTTCTTACCTATCTACTTGCCAATCCCTTAATAATCATGATAATAATATCCTTATTACTATTATAGCTATCATGTATTTCATTACAATCATTACTATTATTGTCATTTTCCTATTTTACCGTTTTACCTTCTGCCTATTTACCAACCAATCCATTATGGTTATTATTATTATCATTAATAATAATAATGATAATAATAATAATAATGATAATAATAAATAATAATAATAATAATAATAATAATAATAATAATAATAATATATTAATAATAATGAATAATAATAATACAATAATAATAATAATAATAACATAATAATTAATAAATAATCTATTATTATCATTAATTATTAATCCATATTATTATATCTATTATATCATCATCATTAATCTTGTTATCATTATTATTATAGACAAAATATCCTCCAAAATCAACTTCAGAAAGAATACAAGACAGCGTATACCTTCAAAAAATAATTCACTCGTTTTTATCTTTATTTTTTAATATATCATCATCATCATCTCGTTCTGGCGCAATACTTGGTCGACAGGTTCCGCTCGGATTAATTATGGATTCAGTGTATAAGCGATCGTTTTATTTGTAATGAGGGAAGCCTGGACGATGAAAATGTATAAGGGAAAACTGATACGTAGAAGGGGTCGCGCAGGCACACACGCATATGTGGACGTGCGTGTGTGTGTGTGTGTGTGTGAGCGAGCTGTACACACACACACACAACACACACACACACACACACACACACACACACACACACACACACACACACACACACACACACAACACACACAGCACAGCACGCTTTCCCACTCCACGTCGTAAATAAGCACTTCCACCATTACGGAAACTTTTATACAAATTAATAAATAACTAATCAATGAAATAACTAAATTGACGAACAGATCCATAAATCAATAAACCCATAATCACCCAAGATCGAAATAAAACGAACAAATGCATAACAAACCCAAAATAACACACCTATTCTTTCCTTCAAAATTCTTAACCACCAACGACCCGCCAACGACCATTATCACTCCACGTTAACATAGACACTTGCCTGCTCATCTGCCACACTCTTCAAGGGATTATGGCCTTAATCACTATCATTACAGATACTGCTGTTAATAATACTCATTTGAATTTCCTCATTTATTTATTTTGTTAAGATAGATCGTCTTGTCTTTCTCTGCTTGATATCTTGCTATTATCGCCGGTGTAATGGATATCAATTTTATCATTGTCTGCGTAAGAGCTAAAGAGAGGAGGTAAGAAAGGCTTAATTGAGACAAAGCGAAAGATTATGTCTATCGTCAAATGGTGTCCATCGCCAGTAGCATAATAGCAAAGGAAAATGATGATTCGATAAGTAATCATGATAATAATACATGTTGGGACAAAGGTGAGAGTGATTGATGATGATCTTGGTAAAGAGAGAGAAGGGTTGTGATGATGAAATGAGTAATTGGTGAACATAATGTTATCATAGTAACCGTAATGATGTTCAGAATGACCATCAGTTTGAATGGTAACATTAAAGATTATAAATGAATCGATACATAGTTTTGACAGAAGGAGTTACTTGTAAAAATGATGATAGCAATACTTCTAATAAAACGTCATTATCATTAACATTAGTACTGCAATCAATAGTAACATTATCACTATTATCATCGTTATACTACTCTCTTGTTCTTACTATGATTACAGTTATCGTAATCATTATTATCATTATTACTGTAACAGTTATTATCATAATTAGTATTGTTATTGTCATCATTATCATCTTCATTATCATGATTATCATTATCCTTATTAATATCATCATTTTTTCTGTTTTAGTAATACTATCAGTATTAGTAGTATCAATATTAGTATTATCATTAGCATCCTCGTTCATATTCATCATAATTTTACCAGCTGTAATGTTGACGCTGTTGTTATTGTTATACTATCATTATAATGATGATGATACCAGTAATAAGAACGATGTGTCAATAATCGTGATAATGATGATTATAACATTAATGATAGACTGATATTATCGCTGCCAACCGCAATGATAACGGGAGTAATGATTATAATGATGATGAAAATGATACCGATAACAGTTTTCTTATTTGTATCATTCGATAAGCTGTAGATATACTTTAAATTATTAGTACGTATGACTATCGTTACCATATTCAATTCAACATTTCATGGAATCCTAAAATTCTACAGAAAATGAATAAATGAATAAATAAACAAATACATGAAATGAGAAAGAAATTAAAACGGAATGCAAAATATGAATCGTTTTATTTTATGTAAATAAGTGTGGCTACGGAATTCATTGTTCTGTTAGATTCCATTTTCATTTATGCAGGCAAAGGCAATTACATTTTTAATTGTTTATATCAGAAACACACAGGGCGTAGTGTCACACATCACATCTTCCAACATAACCCCACCATATAAGACAAAGCATCACACACACAAAGCACGGCACACATTCACATCTGCCAACAATACCATCATATAATAACAAAGCTAGTACACGGGATTTCGTCGTCAAACACATTCATAGATAAACCAATACCCCACACTCATTATGGAACAAACATCCACGCAACAAACACGCACACATTCACAATATCCAATATACCACAATATAAAACAAACATCCCGGCAACAAACACGCACACAATTCAACATCTCCCAACATACCACATATAAACAAAAACATCACGCAACAACACGAATGATCAGACACATTTCCCATTTCCAACAATATCCACAAAGTAAACCAACTAGTCCAGCACAACGAAACACGCCACAAGATGGATAACGGGCTTGCATTCACATCTCCAACATACCACATTCAACAAACATCCAACTGCAAACAAAACACAACATATCACTATCTCCACATACCACATATAAACCAAGACATCCACGCAACAAAACACGCAACCAACATTTCACATCTCCAACATACCACAGATAAACAACATCCACGCAACAAAACACGCAACACATTCACAATCGTCCCAACATACCACATATAAAACCAAACCATCCACGCAACAAACACGCACACATCCACATCTCCAACATACCACAAGTAAACAAACATCCACGGCAACAAAGCAAGCACACAATTCACATCCTCCACATACCACAAGTAAACAAACCATCGCACACAACAAACCGCACACATTCAGCATCATCCAACATACCCAAGTAAACAAACATCCACGGGGCAACAACACGCCACAACAGGTTCACATCTCCAACATACACAAATATAAACAAACAGACAGCGCAACAGACACGCCCACATTCACATCTCCAAACATACCAACTATAAACAAACATACACGCAACAGACCACGCACGACATTACATCTTCCAATAGCACCACATATAGAACAACATCCACGCAAAACAACACGGCACACATTCACATCTCCAACAGTACCACAATATACAAACCATCCACGCAACAGAACAACGCACACATTCAAATCTCCAACATACCACATATAAACAAACATGCCACGCAACAGGAACACGTATTACACATTCACATCATCCTACATACCACAATAATAAACAAAACATGCATCGCCAATAAACACGCACACATTCACATCTCCACATACCAACATATAAAAACCATCCACGCAACAGACACGCACACATTCACATTCTCCAACATACCACATATAAAACAAATCCACGCACAGACACGCAACACCATTCACTCTGCCAACATTATCCACATATAAACAAACATCCACGCAACAGACACGTCACACATTCACATCTCCCAACATAACCAGCATATAAACAACACCACGCAAAACCAACGCACACATTCACGTAGTCTCAACATACCAACAATATAAACAAAAATCCACGCAACAGACACGCACACAATTCACAACCCCCTCTCCAACATACCACATATAAACAAACATCCAGCAACAACACGCACACATTCACATCTCCAACATACCACAATATAAACATAACATCCACGCAAACAGACACGCACACAATTCATACCATCTCCAACATACCAACATATAAACAAATCATCCACGCCAACAGACACGCACACATTCAGCATCTCTAACATAACCACATTAAACAATACATCCCACGCAACAGACACGCCACACA
>NW_020870476.1:88370-98370 GCF_003789085.1 Penaeus vannamei | reverse complement strand
GACTGAACCAAATTTCTACTCCTCTCTCTTTACTCCCCCTCCTTCTCTCAACAAGTCGTCTCTCTTTCTTCTCTCTTCTCCGCAGCTCTCTCTCTTCTTTTTCTTTTCTTTCTTTCTTTCGTTCCGTTCGTTCGTTTGTCGTTCGTATCGTTCGTTCGTTCTCTCTCTCTCTCTCTCGCTCTCTCTCTCTCTCTCTCTCTCTAATCTCTTCTCTCTCTTCTCCTATCTCTTCTCTCTCTCTCTTTCTTATTATTCTCCTCGTTTCCCTCTTTCCTCTCTCTCTCTCTGTTCAGTTATTTACATGAGACCAACCTGAAATATTAACTGAATTTCTCAGAGTAGGATTTTTTTTAATATACTGGCAGCGTGAACTTCCAGCCTCAAGAAATGTTTGTTTGAAGGATTACTTTGACATTTGGATCTCGTCTTTGTTCACACGGAGATAAACTATTTCCTATTTGTGTTACAAAACTGGAACAGTAATGGGTCCGTTTTTTATTCTTTTATTTTTCTTTTTTTCTTTTTTTATAATAATGTGTTGTTATTTGTATGCCTAACATTGTGGATAATGTTTGGTGCACCGTAAAAAACAAACTCAGCCCAAAACAGTCTATCAGCCCCAGAATTGACAGGTCAGACCCCGTAGAATTCTAAAAGTTAAGTAGTGACTGCAGTGAATAATCTCTAAACTCTAATTCACTTGCTTTGGAAAAGTTAACTGCTCTCTCAGGTAATGCAGTGGACACATACTTTTAGTTAGAAAGTGTATGGATTTCGAGACAGTTTGGCTAGTCTTGTTTCAAAACCCCTAGCCTTTTCCAAATTCCTTCGGTTTTCAAACTTTATAGCTACATTCTAACATTTTTGGAATGGTCCTTCCAACACGATCCCGGGCCCGCTTCTCGATGCCCTGTCTAAAAAAAAATATCGCCAACATTCCAACATTTCCCACGAATTTCATAATAGTTTTTTTTCTATATTATAATTATACCTTTCCATTCAGTAGTTTCCANACGTCGTAAATAAAGCACTTCCACCATTACGGAAACTTTTATACAAATTAATAAATAACTAATCAATGAAATAACTAAATTGACGAACAGATCCATAAATCAATAAACCCATAATCACCCAAGATCGAAATAAAACGAACAAATGCATAACAAACCCAAAATAACACACCTATTCTTTCCTTCAAAATTCTTAACCACCAACGACCCGCCAACGACCATTATCACTCCACGTTAACATAGACACTTGCCTGCTCATCTGCCACACTCTTCAAGGGATTATGGCCTTAATCACTATCATTACAGATACTGCTGTTAATAATACTCATTTGAATTTCCTCATTTATTTATTTTGTTAAGATAGATCGTCTTGTCTTTCTCTGCTTGATATCTTGCTATTATCGCCGGTGTAATGGATATCAATTTTATCATTGTCTGCGTAAGAGCTAAAGAGAGGAGGTAAGAAAGGCTTAATTGAGACAAAGCGAAAGATTATGTCTATCGTCAAATGGTGTCCATCGCCAGTAGCATAATAGCAAAGGAAAATGATGATTCGATAAGTAATCATGATAATAATACATGTTGGGACAAAGGTGAGAGTGATGTTGATGATGATCTTGGTAAAGAGAGAAGGGTTGTGATGATGAAATGAGTAATTGGTGAACATAATGTTATCATAGTAACCGTAATGATGTTCAGAATGACCATCAGTTTGAATGGTAACATTAAAGATTATAAATGAATCGATACACAGTTTTGACAGAAAGAGTTACTTTTAAAAATGATGATAGCAATACTTTTAATAAAACGTCATTATCATTAACATTAGTACTGCAATCAATAGTAACATTATTATTATTATTATAATTATCCTACTCTCTTGTCCTTAATATTATTACAATTATCGTAATCATTATTATCATTATCATTGTAACAGTTATTATCATCATTAGTATTGTTATTGTCATCATTATCATCTTCATTATCATGATTATCATTATCCTTATTAATATCATCATTTTTTTTGTTTAGTAATACTATCAGTATTAGTAGTATCAATATTAGTATTATCATTAGCATCCTCGTTCATATTCATCATAATTTTTACTAGCTGTAATGTTGACGCTGTTGTTATTGTTATATTATCATTATAATGATGATGATACAAGTAATAAGAACAATGTGTCAATAATCGTGATAATGATGATTATAACATTAATAATAGACTGATATTATCGCTGCCAACCGCAATGATAACGGGAGTAATGACTATAATGATAATGAAAATGATACCAATAACAGTTTTCTTATTTGTATCATTCGATAAGCTGTAGATATAATTGAATTATTGGTACGTATGACTATCGTTACCATATTCAATTCAACATTTCATGGAATCCTAAAATTCTACAGAAAATGAATAAATGAATAAATAAACAAATACATGAAATGAGAAAGAAATTAAAACGGAATGCAAAATATGAATCGTTTTATTTTATGTAAATAAGTGTGGCTACGGAATTCATTGTTCTGTTAGATTCCATTTTCATTTATGCAGGCAAAGGCAATTACATTTTTAATTGTTTATATCAGAAAAAACACAGATATTTTGGGCCATTTTTACTTCCGGTTTACAAATGTCTTCCTGTTTATTTCGTTGTGATTTTTTTTTGGTCAAGTTGTTGCTGTATGTTCGTTTATGTTAGATTACTGTGCTTTATGTATATTAATAACTTGTTTTTCATGATAGATTATCCATTATTTTCATTCTCAGACAGGGATTTAATGCCTTGCCACTTTAACTCCATTTCACCCTTATTTGATCCACTTGGCTCCAATTCCCCCTTTGCATCTTTTTTTTCTCTCTCTTTTGACAGCCATATTTGGTATTGTTATTATTGTCAATGTTATTTCATTATGATTATTGATTACTATAGTTATCCTCATATTATCACCACCATGTTTATGATTAATATCGCTGATATTATCATTATCATCTCATGATTTAGGTTACTGACATTCTTAATATCATTTTCAGTATTGCTATCATGGCTAATATCATTATCATCATTATTATCCTCATCATAACTTCAATATAGGTTAACAGAAACAATATCATTAACTTCTTGATCACAGTAACTTACCGTTATCATCACCATCATCTTAATTCACCGTCAACATCATTATCACTATCATTACCACCGCAACACACTGTTATCCTCATTATCATTATCATTACCACCAATACCATCATATACATCATCCGTTAACACCATCATCATCATCATTATCATCATTACCAACACCGCAACACACTGCTATCATCATTATTATCATCATTGCCACCAATACCATTTTATACATCACCCGTTAAGACCATTATCACCACCATCATCATTACCAACATCTTGACTCACCGTTATCATCATTATCATCATCATTACCACCAATATAATTATATACCTCACCCTTTAAGTTCATTATCATCAACATTCCAATATAATCATATACATCACCCTTTAATTTTATTATCATTACCCTCATTACCAACATCGTGACACCATCATCATCATTATCATCATCGCTACCACCAATACCATCATATATATCACCCATTAACACCATTATCACCATCATTACCAACACCGCAACACACTGTTATCATCATTATCATCATCATTACCATCATTACCAACATCATGACACCTTCATCATCATTACCATCATTACCAACAGCGTGACACCTTCATCCTCATTATCATCATTACCAACATCGTGACACCATCATCATCATTATCATCATCATTATCAACATCATTGCCAACATCATACACCATCACCATCATTATCATCATCATTACCACCTATAATATACATCACCCTTATATATATATCCCCTCTCCCGACCCCACCCCACCCCGCCCATTACATATATATCACCCTCTCACCCCCACCCCACTCCCCACCCCACCCCCACCCCAATCCCCACCCCCACCCCACCCCCACCCCACCCCGCTACCGACACCCCCACCCCCACCCCCCACTACCCCCACCCCCACCCCACCCCCCCCACCCAACCCACCCCGCCACCACAGGAACTCACAAGAATCGACGAGTTCCTGCGTTCAAAAAAAAAAAAAAAAAATGGCGATATCTCTATTAGCACAGATCTACAGCGGCGCCTATCTGTCGTGATGGATCGGCCTTGCGTTCGTTATTTGTCAATGTATTCCGGATTCACTGTGCGGGATATTACGGGCCACTCGATTATCCGGAGTTCTTGGTATTGCGTCGTTCTTCATTCTTTCATTCTATCTTTTTTTTTTTTTTTTTGGGGGGGGGGTTATTTGGGTGTTTGTTTTTGTTTTGTGTTTGTGTGTTGTTTTTTTTTGTTTGTATTTATTTGCTATTTGATTGATTTTGGTTATTTATTTTTTATTTTCTCTTTTCTGTCTTATTCTTCATTTATCAAATTGTTGTAGTTACGTTGAGTGAATAACTCACAATTTCACACTTTGTAGACAGACAAATAAAAAGATAAAAATATCAAAAGCAAAACAAAACACTCACACAAACACACATTACAAAACACAAGGAAATGCGAAAAACAACATAAAGCGAAAGAAAGAAAGAAAGAAAAAGTAAAACAAGAAAGAAAAATATAAAAACGAAAGAAAAAATATATCTTCAAATGTCAAAAACAATTAATCTTGAAGTCAAGCATAAAAGATTTTCTCTTCTGTTGTCTCTCTCCAAATACGGGCGTGGGGGATTCTGCGTCTTAGAAATCACAAAGGAGATAAAAAAAAGAAAAAGAAATCTTTTGTTTCTTGTAGTTTTGACAAAGCGGGGGAGAAATCTTGGTATATGTGAAGTTTTAATTTTCTCTATTTTCGTTTTTATTTTCATATATTATTGTTATTATTATTATTATTATTATTATTATTATTATTATTATTATTATTATTATTATTATTAATATTATTATTTATTTATATATCATTATTATTATTATATTATTATCATTATTATTATTATTAGTAGTAGTAGTAGTGGTATTGTTGTTGTTGTTGTTATTGAATAGATTATTTATTTTAATTATTACTGTTATTATTATCATTATTATTATCATTCTCATATTACTATTATCTTTATTATTATTGTTGCTATTATTAATGTTATTATCATTATCATTATCATTATCGTCATTATCATCATTGTTATTAGTATTGTTATTATTATTGTCATTGTTATCAGTATTATTATCATCATTATTATTAGTGTTGTTGTTATTATTATTATTATCATTATTGTCATTAATGTTGTTCTTGTGTTTTATTGATTTTCATATTAGGATTGTCGTTATTGTCGTTATTATTGTTTCTTATTCCTTTGTCTTAATAGGGAAGTTTAATTGGTGTGTGAATATTTAATCTAATACTTTCTCTGTGTGTGTGTCTCTCTCAATGTACTAAAATCTATATTGTATATATAGTCTTCTCCCCCCCCCTCTCCTCTGCTTCCCTCTCTCCTCTCTCCTCTCTCTCTCTTCTCTCTCTCCTTCTCTCTCTCTCTCTCTCTCTCTCTCTCTCTCTCTCTCTCTCTCTCTCTCTCTCTCTCTCTCTCTCTCTCTCTCTCTCTCTCTCTCTCTCTTCCTTCTCTCTCTCTCTCTCTCTTCTCGCTCTCCTCGTCTCTCTCTCTCTCTCCTCTCTCTCTCTCTCTCTCTCTCTCTTCTTCTCTCTCTCTCTCTCTCTCCTCTCTCTCTTTCCCCTTTTCGACATACATCGCCACGTTTCAGACGGAATCGGACGAAAAGAGCGACGATAAACTCATTAGTCAGAGAACTCAATAATTGCTCAATTTGCGAGAGCGACAGCCGGGGGGAGGGGGGCAAGGGGGGGGAGAAGCAGGGGCATTGGGCGGCGGGAGGGGTAAGGGGGTTGGGGAACGAGGTGGGGGGGAGAGGGAAGAGGGGAGGGGAACGAGTTGGGGAGAAGTAGGTGCAAGTGGGAAGGGAGGGGGGGGGGAAGAGGGGAGGGGAACAAGGTGGGGAGAAGTAGGTGCAGGGGAAGAGGGGTAGGGGAACGAGATGGGGAGAAGTGGGAGCAGGGGGCGAGCGGGGTGGGGGAAGGGGGGAAGCGGGGGAGGGGAGAAATGGATGACGTGTGCATAACCTTTAAATAAGCCCCTCCCCCTTCCCCCTTGTCCCCTCCCCCCTCTCGCCTCCGCCTCCGCTGGCCTACCCTCTTTCGGGAACCTTCTTAAGTGTGTGTGTGTGTCTGTGTGTGTGAGTGTGTGTGTGTGTGTGTGTGTGTGTGTGTGTGTGTGTGTGTGTGTATAAGTGTGTGTGTTTTGTGTATATGTTTGGGTACTTGTGATTGTAAGTGCGTGTGTCCTTGTCTATGTGTACATCTTTTCTCTATCTCTGTCTGTGTCAATATGTGCATATGAATATATACACGTGTATACAAGCATGTGTACGTGTGCGCAAATCCATATTAAGTCATTATGTTTACCGAGCAGTACAGGAAAGATAAAAAAAAATAAAAAAAATCGAACACACCTGAAAAATTAATTGATCAGCGACTTTGACAAGAGATAAATTCCTTGACTTCGTACCTTGGCCGACCCGCGTCTCTCTCTGTCGCTCGGCCGCCGCTCCGTCTGTGTCTCTGTCTGTTTTCTTCGTCTCTCTCTGTCTCTTTCTGTTTATTTTTTTCTTTTTTTCTCTCTCTGTCGTTCTTTGTCTTTGCTGTTTCTACATCTCTCTGTCTCTTTGTCTGTCTGTTTTCTTCTTCTCTCTGTCTGTTTCTGTTTCTTTGTCTCTTTTTTCTCTCTGTCTCTCTCTGTCGCTCGGCCGCCGCTCCGTCTGTGTCTCTGTCTGTTTTCTTCGTCTCTCTGTCTCTTTCTGTTTCTTTTTCTTTTTTTCTATTTCTCCCTGTCGTTCGGTCGTTGCTCTGTCTCTGTCTCTGCCTCTTTTTGTCTGTCTGTTTCTTCGTCTCTCTGTCTCTTTCTGTTTTCTGTCTCTCTTTTCTCTCTTTCTCTTTGTCTCCCTCTGTCACTCGGCCGCCGCTCCGTCTGTGTCTCTGTCTGTTTTCCTTCGTCTCTCTCTCTGTCTCTTTTTGTCTCTGTCTGTTTTCTTCGTCTCTCTGTCTTTTTGTTCTCTGTCTGTTTCTCTTTTTGTCTCTGTCTGTCTTCTGTCTGTTTCCTCCTGTCTCTGTCTGTTTCTTTGTCTCTTTTTTTATTTTCTGTCTTTCTATGTCTATTTCTTCGTCTCTCTGTCTCTTTGTCTCTGTCTGTTTCTTTGTCTCTTTTTTATTTTTCTTCATTCTATGTCTATTTTCTTCGTCTTCTGTCTGTTTCTTTGTCTCTTTTTTATTTTTCTGTCTTTCTATATCTATTTTCTTTGTCTCTCTGTCTGTCTCTCTGTCTGTCTCTTCGTCTCTTTTGTATTTTTTTCTCTCTTTGTCTGTTTTTTCGTCTCTCTGCCTCGTTGTCTTTATTGTTCTATCAGCTTCTTCGTTTCATTTATTTCTGTTTCTCTGTCTGTCTTTTTTCTTTGTCTCTCTGTCTCCTTGCCTCTATTTCTCTATCTATTTCTTCGTGTTATGTATCTCTGTTTCTCTGTCTCTCTTTCTGTGTCTCTCTTCTCTCTGTCTCCGTCCGTTTCTTCATCTCTGTTTCTTTGTCTCTTTGTTTCTTTCTTTCTTTCTTGATGGCGACTTTTTCTGTCTGTTTATTCCTTTCTTTTGTCTCTGTTTCTCTGCCTGTTTATACGTCTTTGTTTCTCTGCCTATGTCTTTGTCTCTCTGTTCCTTTGTCTGTTTATTCCTTTCATTTATCTCTCTGTTTCTCTGTATGCCTTTCTCTTTTCTCTCTCGATCTGTCTCTCTGTAGCTCCTTTTTGTTGTCTCTTTTTGCCTATTTTTATCTGTCTGTCTCTTCTTCACTACTTCTCAGTCCTTAACTCCAGCCTGTCAGTCCTCTTTCTCAATCCCTAAACTCCCTGGTTTTCAGACTTCTTGTCTCTCTGTCTCTGTCTCTATTTTCAATCAGTCTCTTCGTCTGTCCGTCTGTGTATCTCTTTCTGTTTCTCCCTTCATTTAGCGCCATTTTTTTATCTATTCCATCCCTGTGTTCTTCTGTCTGTACAGAATTTTTCTTAGTCTCTCTTTGTCGGTCAGTCTTTGTTTCTTTGTCTCTCCTCATGTCTTTGTCGCCGTATATCTGTATCTATTTATTTGTCTATCTATCCGTCTATGTCTCTATGTAAATCTATCTGTTTATCTGTCTATCCAGGCATCTGTATATCTATCTATCTAACTTGTTATATTCTTTGCCTCTGTTTCTCTCCTCCCTCTCACTTTTACTTTTGTTCTTTCCTTTTCCCCTTTTATGTCACCTTTTACTTTTTTTTAATCTCTCCCATTATCTCCCTCTTCTTTCCTTCATCTCCTTTCGCTGCATCCTATCTCTTTTCTCTTCCCATCTTTCATCAACCTCTCTGTTTCTCTTCTCCTTGTTCTCTTCATTTTTATTGGATTTTCCCTCTCTTTTCTATCCATTTTCCATCGCTCTCTCTTTCTCTTCTGCTTCTCCCTTTCACCTCATCTTGTTGCCTTTTCTCCCTTCCTCTTTTCCATCTTTCCTTCTCTCTTTCATTCCCTCCCTCTTCCTTCTTTTTATTTCATTTTGTTGCCTTTTCTCCTTCTCTGTTTTCCCTCCTTCCTTCTCTCTCTCATTCCCTCCCTCTTCTTTCTTTTTATCTCATCTTATTGCCTTTTTCCCTCTGCCTTCTCCCTTCTTCCCTCTCTTATAGCAATGAAAATGTATACAAAATGGTGAGCGAATATTTAAACTATTTAATCATGCTGTTGAAAAAAAATGATAATGATAATAATAATAATGATGATAATGATATAATGATAATGATAATGATAATGATAAATAATAATAATAATAATAATAATAATAATAATAATAATAATATAATAATAATGATAATAATAATAATAAACAAAAGACAGATATTGTCAAGAGTGAAAAAATCTATCTTTTCTCTTTCTTTTTATCCTTTTCTTTCTATCTTCCTTTTTTCCTTTTCTTTATTCGTAAATGTATATAATTAAGGATAATGATTGAATCAAAATGATAAACGGATATCATTTTGGTCAAAGTAATATTGCTTCTTACATTATAGACTTAGATATTAGTTGAAAATGCAAGGAATATTGTTATGTAGTTTAGACAAAGAGTGGTTTAATATGCACTTTCAATTGAGAGTATTGATGGAAAACAATGATGAAAATGCAGTTTGTATGAAAGCAATATTTCAGATATCTCCCATAATAGATTTTTTTGTGTAATTTTTCTTATTTTCTTCCTCTTGAAAATGCAGTTTGTATGAAAGCAATATTTTAGACTTCTCCTTTGATAGGTTTTCTCTCATGTGTATTTTATTTTATTTATTTGTTTTTTCTATTTTTCTATCTTTGTTCTCTGTCTTTCTGCCTGCGTTCCTCTCTCTCTTGCTCTTTCTATCTCTATCTTTCTCATCCTTGATCCTTCCCTCTTCCCCTACTACTCTTCCTTGCTCCCTCCACTATTTCCCATCCTTCCATCCCTTTCTCCTTGCCTCCTTGCCTCCTACCTTCTTCCTTCCCTTTTTACCTCTCCTTCTTTCTTTACACCAATGCCTCCCTCCAGCTTCCCTCTATCTTTGAATGCTTCCTTCCCCCCCCCCCCCCCCCCATCCTTCCCTCCTTATTTCGCCTCCTTCCCTCCTTCCGACGTCCCTCTCTCCTCTCATTCCTTTAATTCCATTCTTTTCCCTTCTTTTCAGTCTTCTACCATTCCCCTGTTTCTTTATTTTTCCTCTCCATCAGGTATTCCTTTCTACTCTTTTCCACCTTCCCCATCTCCCCTCCTTTTCTTCCTTCCCTCCCTCCTATCCTTTCCTCACCCCACCTTCCCTTCTCTCCCTCCCTTCC
>NW_020870476.1:70870-73370 GCF_003789085.1 Penaeus vannamei | reverse complement strand
CTCTCTCTCTCTCTCTCTCTCTCTCTCTCTCTCTCTCTCTCTCTCTCTCTCTCTCTCTCTCTCTCTCTCTCTCTCTCTCTCGTCTCTCTCTCTCTTCCTCGTTTCTCTCTCCTCTCTCTCTCGTTCTCTCTCCCTCTCGTCCTCTCTTCTTCTTCCTCGTTCTCTCTCCTCTCTCATCCTCATTCTCTCTCCCCTCCCTCCCTCTCCTCTCTCTCTCTTCTCTCTCTTCTCTCTCTCTCTCCTCTCTCTCTCTCTCTCTCTCTCTCTCTCTCTCTCTCTCTCTCTCTCTTCTCTCTCTCTCTCTCTCTCTCTCTCTCTCTCTCTCTCTCTCTCTCTCATTCACTTCTATCTCTCTGTCTGTCTCTCCCCCCTCTCTCTTTCTATCTCTATCTATCTATTTACCTATCTATCTATCTATCGATTTATCTATCTATCTCTCCTTCCCTCATTCTCTCTCTTCTCTCTATAAGCAGCATAGATTATTTAATTTCGCCTTTCATTATTACTGAATCTCATTATTGTTTTTGTATTTTCCTTCCATTTTTTCAACATTACTGTTGTTCAGGTGGTTATATATATTTTCTTTATGATCTTTTTATTATCATTCCTTCAAAAGAAGAGAAAGTAAAAATCGGATTATTGGCCCTCTTTTAGCAGCTGTTTCCAATAACCCATCTTGTCGAAATAAAACACAGTGTATGAAGGAAATAATAAAAGTAATGAAAAGAATATATATCCTCGTTTTCTGTGAAAAAGGTATACATCTACAGCCACATAACGAATTCGTATTTCTCCTTTTATTTTACATTTTCCTTTTCTTTGTTTATTCAACTTTCCCGTTTCTGCCTTTCCTTCCCTTCTTACCTCTTCCCACTGTTTTTTTATCCTTTCCATTTTTCCATTCCCCCCTTTTTAATCCCTTTTCCTCTCTTTCTTCTCCTTCTTTTCCTTCTCCCTTCACCCTCCCTCTCCCATCTTCCTCTTTCCCTTCCCCTCAATCCCTCATCCTCCTTCCCCTCTCTTCCTTCTTCCCCTTCTCCTAACTCTCCACTTCTCCTTTCCCCACTCCCTCCACTCTCCCTTCCCCACTATCCCTTTCCCCCACCTCCTTTACACCCCCCCTCCTCCTCATCCATCTTTTCTCCTCCCTCTTAACTCCTCCCCCACCTCTCCTTACGCCTTTGCAACCCTCTCATTCGTTTATTACCTTTATTATCTATCTACCTGTTCACACCTGGTCTCTGAGTGCTCGTTGAACGCACCTTTCGCTCGCTGCGCTTCCGTGATGAGGCGGAACCACGTCACAAAGGGAATAAAAGCTATATCGTTGATCGACAGTTAACGTTCTGATCTTTCTTCTCTCTTATTTCTCTCTTTCTCTCGCTCGCTCTCTTTCTTTCTATCCTTCTCTCTCTCTCTCTCTCTCTCCTCTCTTCCTCTCTCTCTTTCTTCATTCCTCTCTCTCTCCTCTCTTTCTTCGTTCTATCTCTCTCTCTATCTATCTCTTTCTCTCTCTTTCTCATCTCTATCTCTCTCTCTCTCTCTCTTTCTCTCTAACTTTCTCTTCTATATTATCTATCTATTATCTCTTCTCTCTCCTCTCTTCTCTCTCTCTCTCTCTCTCTCTCTCTCTCTCTTCTCTCCTCTCTCTACCCTTATACATACTATATATATAGCAAAATAAACGGTGTAATTATATATATATATTATATATATAGTTATATATTATATATATATATATATATAATATATATATATAGATAGATAGATTAGATAGATAGATAGATTAGATAGATAGATGGTAGATAGATAGATAGATATAGATATATACCATATATTCTACTTCATTCCTTATCTATTGATGACTTTTATAGATATTTATTTTAAGTTTTTTCTTTTTTTGTACATTTTCATGCTAGTTTTTGGGGGGAGGTTGGCATTAGTGAGAACAGCGAAGCGGAAATAAGGAAGTGAATGGAAAGCGGACACGCATTTTTTCACCGCGTGCATTGAGTCTATTTTATCTGTGTTTGTGTTCGTATTGTTAGTGTTATTGTCTTGATTTTTACCGAAAAGAGGAAAAGAAAGAGTGAAAGAGAGAGGGAGAGAGAGGGGAGATAAAGAGAGATAGATAAGATAGATAAGAGAGAGAGAGAGAGAGAGGGAGAGAGAGAGAGAGAGAATTTATATATTATATATATATAGTTATATATATATATATATATATATATATTATATATTATATATATATATATTATATATATATATACAATATAGTATATATATATTTATATATATATATATATATAATATTATATATTAATTTTATATATATATATACATAAAAATTATTATATATATCATATATATAATTATATAATATATATATTATTATAATGTATATATATATAATAAAATATTTTAATTTTGGCTATAATTGTTATATATATATATATATATATATAATATATAATAATATATTATATATAGTATATATATA
>NW_020870476.1:67478-70231 GCF_003789085.1 Penaeus vannamei | reverse complement strand
ACTAGCTACTACATCAACATCTGACGTGCTAATCATATCTATACTAGTCTATACTATCTAACTAATCTAAGTTATCATACTATCTATCTACTCTGTCTACCTATTCTATCTGTCTATACTGTCGTTGTCTATCTATCTATCTAATCTCACTAGACTCAGAACTCTGTCCGTTCTGTTCTGTCTGTGTTTGTTGTCTGTCCTGTCTGTATGTGTGTCTGCCTCTCTCTTTCTCTTTTATTGCTTTCTCCCTCTCCTTCTCTTTTTCTCTCACTCACTCACTCACTCTTTTTCCCTTAGCTATTTTTTCCTTTTTATTCCTTTTATCGTTGAATCTTTCTTAAATCGAATATCTTTTGTCATATATCATGTTCTTTTGTCTGTACGTGTATCATACTCTCTGTCTATCTACCTACCTACCTATCTGTTCATCTATCTGTCTACCTACCTGCCTATCTATCTATCTACCTCTTCATCTATCTGTATATCTATTTACCTGTCTATCTACATATCTATCAATCTCTCTATATAATTGGCTATCAATCAGTCTACCTCCCTATCTGCTTCTATATCAATCTACCTATCTATCTACCCTACCTACCAATCTATCAACATAACTGTCTCCTCCCATCCCGTCTCTCACTTTCACTCTTCATAATATTTTTTTCTTTCAAATCTTCTCCTTCCCTTTCTTTTTTTTCTTTTCTTATTTTTATCTTTCAAGTGTTTAGAAGTCACAAATTCACTTATATATGCATTTATAGGCGTTATACACACACACATACACAGACAACCCCACCGGACACACACACACACACACAACAACACCCATCATCTACCGGACCCACACACACACACACACACACACACACACACACACACACACACACACACACACACACACACACACACACACACAACACACACACACACACACACCCACCACTACCACACACACACACACACACACACACACACCCACACACACACACACAACACCCCCACCCTTCTACCGGACCCACACACACACACACACACACACACAACCTGCACAATATTGCAGTGCAACCATGCGAGGCCCCTCACACTGCCTGGGATCCAATTAATGGACACAGCGCCCTGGACACGACTAGGACTGGGCTTACAACACGGAGGGTGAAATTAATGTAGGACTGGTAGGAACGCAAAGAATTAGATAAGGAATGTTCCATATTAAAAGCTCTCTGGGGTGAGGGGGGTGAGGGTGGTGAGGGAGAGGGGTGAGGGAGAGGGGGGGAGAGGGGGATGGGTGAGAGGGAGGGAGGGGGGTGGAGAGGGATGGGGATGGGTGAGGGAGAAAGGGGGAGGGAGAGGGAAGGGGTGGGTGAGGATGGGTGAGGGAGTAGGGGTGTGGGGGGGGTGAGGGAGAAGGGGGAGAAAATGGGTGAGGGGCAAGGGTAAGGGGATGGATGAGGGATGAAGGGAGGGGATGGAAGGGGAAGAGAGTGGGGTGAGAGGTTGAGGGGGTTAAAAGGGGATGAGGGCGGGTGGATGATGTAGAAGGGGAGGATGTGGAGGGAAATTTGTGGATGAAGGGGCGTGAGGGTGGATGAGAGAGAAAAATGTTGAAGGGGGATGAGGATACGGTGTGAGGGTGGATGAGAGGGAGAATGTGGGTGACTGCTGGATGATGGGATCGATGAGGAGGGAAAAAGGGGGGGTGAAGTGGCGTGAAGGAGGATGAGAGGAAGAAGGTGGGTGACGGGTGGATGAAGGAGAAGGGGTGGATGAGAAGGGAAAAGGGGGGGGTGAAGGGGCGTGAGGGTGGATGAGAGGGAGAGGGGGTGAGGAGTGATGAGGAAGAAGAGGTGAGAAGGGATGAGAGGGAGAAAGGGGGTGAGGGGATGAAGGACAGGGGTGAGGGTGGATTAGAGGAGAGGGAGTGTGGGTGGATAAGAGAGGAGGATGAAGGGGGGTGAGGTGGAGAGAGAGAGAGGGTGAACGATGGGTTGGGTGAGGATAGATGAGGGGGTAAATAAGATGGATGAAAGGGGGAGGGGACGAGGTGGATAAGGGAGGAAGGAAGAAAAACTGGATGAGATAAGGGAGTGGATGAGTTGCTGGGTGAGGATGGGTGAGAGTGGATGATGTGGGAAAAGGATAAAGTAAATGGTCTCGGTTGATAAAGGAAATTCAACAAATGGTAGCTATTCTATTGCAGGTTTTACTGCTGCTGCAACACTGCTCCTACCACTACTACTGATGAGGTTGTTGCTCCTACCACTGAGGAACCCCATCTAATACTGGTACTACTATTGGCCGATTTTAATAACAAACTACGACTCATGAAACTATTTTTCATTTTCTAACTTTCATTTCTTTTTACAACAATCATTACTGTAGATACTATTACTGCCACTACTGCTGCTACAATAATGATAATAATGATAATAATAGTAATAATAATAATAGTAATAACAATAATGATAATGATAATGATAATGATAATAATAAATAAAAAATATAATAATAATAATATAATAATAATAATAATAATAATAATAATAATATAATAATATATAATAATAATGATAATAATAATAATAATAATAATGATAATGATAATAATAATAGTAATAATAAATAAAAAAATAAAATATTACCACTGCTATTTCTATTGCAAGGAATAAGCAAAACTGTTACTCTTACTCACTACCACTGCAATAATAACCAGAAAAAACTACTCTCATCTAGTTGATTTTGGATTTTATTTTTTC
>NW_020870476.1:57478-62478 GCF_003789085.1 Penaeus vannamei | reverse complement strand
AAGAGAGAGAGAGAGAGAGAGAGAGAGAGAGAGAGAGAGAGAGAGAGAGAGAAGAATGAATAATGCAATGGATTTAGGTCCAAGGAGTCCTATTTTTTCGTTCCTTTCTTGTGGGTCTTCTTTAAATCTTTCACCTCCTCCATTTTTGTCGTTTTTCATTCTTCCATTTTCCCTCCTAAACTATTTCTTTCTCCTTTTCCAATTCCTCCTCCTCTTCCACCACTATCTTCCTTCGTTTTAATCTTCCACCTTCACCTGCTCCCCACTTTCTTCGCCCGTCTACTTCTCCTATTTGTTCTGCTCGTCCTTATTTTTCCTTCTTTTCTTCCTGTTCCACTTACTCTTTTTCTCCTCATTATCATAATCCCTATCATTAGTCCTCTTCCTCCAATTCTTGTTCTTTTTCCACCTGCCCTAATTCCTCTTCTCCTTCACCACTACACCTTTTCTTTCCTCCTCTTGGTCGACCCCCTCCTCCTTTTCGTTTTCCTCTTCCTCGTCCTCGTCCTCTTCGGCCTCTTCCTACTCTTAGTCGTCTTCCTCCTCGTTCTCCTCATCTTCCTTCTCCTCATCCTCTTCCTCGTATTCCTCCTTGTCCTACTCCATCAACAACATTATCTCCAATACCACCTACACCTTCATCTCCCTTTCCTCTTCGTCCTCCTCTCCCCCCTCCCTCTCCTTCTTCGTGTCCTCCCCCTCACCCTCTTCCTCATCCTCGTCCTTCCCCTCCCGTTCTCCTCCGTGTCTTTCTCCTCCTCTCCTCCCTTCCTTCTCCGTCACCTCCCCTTTATCCCCTCCTTCCTTCATGCCTTCACCTCCTCGTCTCCTCCTCCTCCCTCTCCTCCTCCTCCTCCTCCTCCCTTTCCTCCATGCCTTCCTCCTCCTCCTCCTCCTTTCCTTCCATCCTCTCCCTCATCATCATCATCCTCCTCGTCCTCTCCTCCTCCTCCTCACCCTCTCCTTCGTCTCCTCCTCCTCCATGCCTTCCTCCTCCTCCTCCTCCTCCTCCATGCCTCCTCCTTCCTCCTCCTCCTCCTCCTTCTCCTCTCGAAGCCCTCCGGACGAATCCCAGAGAACAGGTTTCTTCTTGATGATGGATCGAAGGCTTCACTGGGGCTGCGTTCTCCGTCTTTGTCCCTTGATGCTGGACGATAAGGAAAAGAGAGAGAGAAAAAAAGAATGAAAGAGAATAAAAGAAGAATAAGTTATCTGAAAGAAGAGGAAGAATGTATTTTCTGAAAGTGTAGCGAAAGGGAATAAAAGGGAGAAAGAAGAATAATTTATCTAAAAGAAGAGGAAGAATGTATTTTCGTGAAGTTAGCGAAAGGGAATAAAAGGGAGGAAAGAAGAAAAAGTTATCTGAAAGAAGAGGAAAAAAAGCGTAGCGAAAGGAAATAAAAGGAGAGAGAGAATGTGAAGGGAGATCAACGCCATTTGGAAAGAGGGGAATGGAAAAAGAGCGAAAGGAAATATTGCACTATGTAAATATGGATTCTCGCTTCTCTCTCTCTCTCTCTCTCTCTCTCTCTCTCTCTCTCTCTCCTCTAGCTATCTCTCTCTCTCTCTCCTATCTATCTATATCTATCTCCCTCTCTCTCTCTAACATCTCTCCTCTCCTCATCTCTATCCTATCTCCTAACATCTCTCTCTCTCTCTCTCTATCTCTCTCTCTCTCTCTCTCTCTCTCTCTAATTCTCTCTCTCTTCTCTTCTCTCTTCTCTCTCTCTCTCTCTCTCTCTCTCCTCTCTTCTCTCTCTCTCCCTCTCTCTCTCTCTCTCTCTCTCTCTCTCTCTCTCTTCTCTCTCTCTCTCTCTCTCTCTCTCTCTCTCTCTCTCTCGTCTCTCTCTCTCTCCTCCCTCCTCTCCTCCTTTTCCTCCCTCCTCTCCTCCCTCCCTCCCTCCTCCCCCCTCCCTCCCCCCCCCCTCCTTCCCTCCTCCCTCCCCTCCCTCACCCCCCTCCTCCCTCCCTCCCTCCTTCCTTCCCTCCCCCCTTCTCTCGTAACATCTTTCCCCCTCCCTCCTCCCTCCCCTCCCCCTCCCTCCCCCTCCTCTCTCCCCTCCCTCCCTCCCTCCTTCCTCCCTCCCTCCTCCTCCTTCCCTCCCTCCTTCCTTCCCTCCCCCTCTCTCTCCCTTCCTCCCCCGTCCCTCCCTCCCCCTCCCCTCTCTCTCCCTCTCTAACATCTTTCTCCCCGTCGCCCCAGAAACCCCTCTCCTGCGCCGCCTCGGGAGGGAACAAAGCCCCCACACAGGCAAGGCATCCGTCAGAAATACAGTTGGTGGAGGGAGATGAGCGGGCGGAGGCCGGTGGGGGAGTGGGAGAGGGACGGAGGGTAAGGAATGGCGGAGAGAGAAAAGGGAGATGGAGAAAAGGGAAGGCGAAGGAGGGTGAGAGGAGGATGAAAGGAGGGAGGAAAGATGGAGAGAAAAAGGAGATGGAGAAAAGGAAGCAGCAAGGGTGAGAGGGATAGAAGGAGAGAGCAGGGCGGAGAAAGAAGGGAGGGAGGGAAAGGCAGGAGGAATAGGAGGAGAGAAGCGAGGAAGAGAAAAAGAGGGGTGAGGGAGAGGAGGAGGATGAGAGAGAGTCCGGAAAAAGGAAGAAAGGGAGATGTCTGATGAAGAAAGCGAAGAAAGAAGAAAAGATGATGAGAGAAGAGAAGAGACACAGATGGGGGAGTGGCGTTTAAAGTGGGAGTAAGGAGCGGAGGTTGAAAGGCAAAAGGTGAAAGGGTCGAGGAGTGTATGGAGTTGGAGTAAGGAGACTGAATGAAGGAGGGGAGGGGGGGGGGGGGCTTGCTTTAGGGTAGTAAAGGTTAATGGAATTGAAGTAAGCGAAGGAGGGAGAGAGGAGAGATGGAAGCGAGTAGGCTTGGTAAAGCAAGTGATGAATAAGTGCATGTTGTAAAGGAAGAAGAAATCAGATGATAAGAAGGAAGAATAAGAATATCTTGGATGAGATTTACGAAAGAAAATATGGAAATAATAAGAATGTGATAGATATACTTACATATGAATGTGTGCGTATATATAATAATAACTATATATATATATATATATATATATATATATATATATATATATATATATATATATATATATATATATATATATATATATATATATATTATATATATATATATATATATATTATATATATCATAATATATATATATACAATAATATATATATATATATATAGTATATATTGAAATTATTGATATATGATATATGAATATATATATAAGTAATAATAAATATATATATATAAATATATAAAATATTTTAAAAATATTTTTATTTAAACTAGATTAAAATATATATAGTATACTTACAATATATAATATATATATATATAAAATATATACATATAAGTACATTAATAATATAGATATATAGATAGTTTATACTATATATATATATATAATATAGAAAGTAATATATACAATATATATCAATACTAATAAATATAAAATAATAGAGATAGAGATACGATATATAATAGAGATGTAATACTACTGATTCTTCCGCTCTTGGTGAACGCTCCCATCGCTTTACAGTACCACTTCTATGCATGTACATTAACCCGTCGTACCTTGTAAGAACAGCCCTTCACATCGCTCGCCTCGCAGCCGCGGCACGCACGCCAGCTTCGGCTTCTTACCAAATCCAACTTCTCAGTTATATTCGATTCACCACTAGCGCGCACACCACTCCAACTTGCCCTCCCATTCAATTCAGCAACAAATACATCCATAACCGCCTCTACAGCCGGCGAATCTTCAGATATATATATTCTTAAATTAAATATACCATAAAATATATATATATATACATGTATTATAATATACTAATAACATTAATATAATACTTATAGACCGTAAGATACATAGTTATATTATCCATACCAACCCCCTACTCTAATACCAATATATAATATATGTATATATATATAATAAGGTATGATACGATATTAGACCTATACCTTAAATATAGCGCACCTATACAAGATAACGCAACGTTTCTCTCTCCCTTTCATATTGCCATACAGTATACGTACGCAAGCATCCATATACACTGCGTAACTATATTCACTACTTACACAATATATTATCATTATAAATATATATAGTATATATAATAATATATAACAACTATAATATATCAATAATCATACATATCATAAACTATCATAATATCACATCAATATATATAATAGAAAATACTCACAATATATAACTAAATACTACCATCTATACATATTTTATAATAATATATAGAATATATATAATTATATATATCAATATAATCAATATTATCTAATCATATCATATATATCAAATATAAATACGAATCATATAATAATATAGTACTATATACCTATATATTAGTATAATATTATACTATATATATAATATAATAATATAGTAAATATAGATATATTACGCCCACATTCATAGTAAAGTATATCCTATCAACATATTATTATTTCCATATTTTCCTCCTCCGTAATCTCATCCCAAGAATTCTTTTCTTCCTTCATATCACTATTTCTTCTTCCTTTAACAACATGCACTATTCATCACTTGCTTACCAAGCCTATTCACTTCCCTCTCTCCCTCCTCCCTCCTTCGCTTACTTCAATTCCATTAACCTTTACTCCCCTAAAAGCAACGCCCCCTCCCCCTCCCCCTCCTTCATTCAGTCTCCTTACTCCAACTCCCATACACTCCGACCCCTTTCACCTTTGCCTTCTCAACCTCCGCTCCTTACTCCCACCTTTAAACGCCCACTCCCCCCATCGTGTCTTTCTCTCTCTTCTCATCATCTCTTTCTTCTTCGCTTCCTTCTTCATCCAGACAACTCCCTCCCTTTCTTCCTTTTTCCGAACTCCTCTCATCCCTCCCTCTTCCCTCACCCCCCTCTTTTCTCTCTTCCCCTTTCTCCCTCCCTCCTTATTCCTCCTGACCTTTTTCCCTCCCGCCCTCCCTTCCTCTCTCCGCC
>NW_020870476.1:39978-44978 GCF_003789085.1 Penaeus vannamei | reverse complement strand
TTTCTCTTTTTTCCCCTTTAGTGATCTCCTTGCTTTATTTGACAGGCATACATACGTATATGCAAGTATACATATACTTGTGGACACACACACACACAAATCTATCTATCTCTCTCTCTCTCTCTCTCTCCTCTCTCTTCTCTCTTCTCTCTCTCTCTCTCTCTCCTTCTCTCTTCTTCTTCCTTCTCTTTCTTTCCTTCTCTCGTCCGTCCATCTCATCTGCCAGTTTCTTTTCTGGATTAAGATTACCCTCCATTTATCCTTCGCGTCGGTCCTCCAATCCAAACACCATTTGACGCCCACACGCCCACTGCAATCACAACTACGCCTTGTCCCATGGTCATTGTCCGCGGATTCATTTCTTCTACAAACACCAAGTTGTTCTTTCGTGTCTTATCTCTCTCTTCTTCTTTAATCATATTCTTGTTGTGAATTTTCCTATCATCTCTCTATTTTCATCATGTTTTATTGTTCTATTATATCTTTCGACTTTTTTTTTATTTCCTCTTTTCTTCTTGTTCTTCTAATGTTATTCTTATTGGCTGATTTTCCTCTCTTCTTTTCTTTCTCCCTCTTCGTCGCATCGTTCAGTTTCCTCTTCTTATTCTCTACCCTCTCCTCCCCCTTTTCCCTCGCCTTCTACTCCTACCGACTAATTTCCCCATTATCATTATCCATTTCCTCTATTACTCCCTTCCCCTTTCCCCTTATCGTCACCCGCCTCCCATTCCTACCTCTCCTTCTCTCCCTCCTTTTCCTTCTTCCTGTTTTACTCTGTTTACATTTTTCTTCCTACTGTCCATGTTACTCTTCGTAGTTTTCCCTATACCACTCTCCCTGTCTCCCCTTCTTCTTTCCATCTCCCCTTCCCCTCGTCCTCCTACTCTACTCTTCACCTTTATCTTCCCATTTTTAAATCACTCCCTCCTCCCCCTCCTACCCCCCCCCCCCCGTCCGAAGCAAAGAGCCCAAGCCTGATCAGCCGAAGTGGCCGTAAAGGTCAAACAGTAGCATGTAATTAACGTAAATGGCAGGCGCTTTCGACCTTATCGCTCCCGAGACTTACAGAGAACCGCGTTTAAAGAAGAGGAAGAAAAAGAAGAGGTAGAAAAAAAGAAGTAGGAGAAAAGGAAAAAAAAATAGCAAAGAAACTAAATATTAAGATAAAGATGAACAGCAAGAAAAATACGAACAAAAAATGAGGAAGAAAAGAAAGAGCAAAGAAGCAGATGAATATAAAGAAGTAAAGAAGACGATGAACAAGTCGACGAACAACAAGAAGAAAACGAACAAAAAGATGAACAAGAACACGTTTTGCAGAAGAGGAAGAAGCTAAAATTCCGCTCGGCCCTTCCTCGACCGACGCCCCACGAACGCCGTTAAAAAGGGAGGACGACTGAGGACATCCCGTGGGATTTATTGCGCTCTGGCTTTGCTTTCTTTCTTTTCTTATTTATGATTGGGGCGACTTTATCAAAAGAAAAGAAAGAAAAAAATAGAGAAAAACACTTTATTTTCTTAATTATGATTGGGGCGACTTTATATATAAAAAAAACTTTCTTTTCTTGATTATGATTGAGGCGACTTTAAAAATCTAATCATGATTGGGCGACTTAATATATAAAAAAACTTTCTTACTAATATTGGGGCGACTTTATAAAAAAGGAAAAAAGAGCTTTTAATAAAGTTAAGTGATTAGAGGCGGAGCGATGACTTTATTAACCGGATACTACTGATGCCATTATCGTTCCTGATTGCGCCCAACATGCAATTAATCAGGCACACAACTAATTAATCTAAACGCAATCTTAGGACTTCACTTCGTCTTTCCTCCCTCTCCTTCCCCTTTCTCGCTCCTTTCTTCCACGATCGTCCTTCTCTTCTTCTTCTTCTTCTTCCTCCTCGCCCCGACGCGCACGCTCTTCTGTCTCCTTCTCCCTCTTCTTTCTCTTCCCCCTACTGCAACTCACTGCCTTCTTTTTGGCCTACCTCCTCTTCCCCCCCTTCCGTCCTCCCTGTTACCCCCTCTTCGGCCCCATTCCTAGGCCTCCGCCGGTATAATAAGCCTCTCCGGATGCGGATAGCTTCTACACCACTATCGTTGAGCAAAACAAAGCTGATCCCCACCTCATGCGCGCCTCCCACGTCCACCGCACATGCTGCTTTGCGCTTGTAAGTACTCGGCTCCACTACCCCGCACCACCGAGTCCACCTACAACTCTTGACATGCTCCTTTGCACCTTCCTGATAACTTGGTCTCTGTTCGCGTGTCATGACAATCGCCGTCTTCTCTCGGACGTGCGCGACCGCAATCAAAACCACGCCTTTAACCCCATCGACGCGTATCATGCTCGCACGTTCTTTTCCGCACCCTGTGCCCATACGCATACTCCGGGACGACCTGGAGTCTATGCCAACACCATCCAACCGGTCCCTCACGCTATCAATACCTATACCATTGCCGCTCGGTCCGTCCCCTACCACCGAACCCATTCACACGCCCCCTATCCCCTGCCCCGTCCCCTCCCTCCCTCCCCTCCCCTCCCTCCTCCTCCTCCTCTACCTCCCTCCCCTCTCCCTCCTCCTCTCTACCTCCCTCCTCCCTCCTCCCCCCTCCACCCTCCTTTCCAAACAGTATCCACCCCCTCATCCCAAAACGCCCCCTGATCCCTTGCCGCCCGATCCTTCCCTTCCTCGCCCCGCCCAGATTCCCGCCCACAATTTATATTTCTGACGACACGCGGTGCCAATTAAGCGGTAAGCAGGTAAAGTACGCCAGTAAGGAGCAAGACAACAGGGCAGAACAGAACCGCGTAAATCAGCTGGGCAGCGGTGTGTTGACGCCCGAAAGTCCTTCCCTGGCTTCTTGCACCCTCCCTTGCTCCCTCCCTCCGTCTTTTCTTGCTCCCTTCTGCTGTAAGCTTGTTCCCTCCCTTCCGCTCTTTCTTGCTCCCTTGCTGTAAAGCTTGTTCCCTCCTCGACTCCCTTGTTGCCCTTGCTCCCTCCGTCGCTCCCTATTGCCTGCTTGCTCCTCGATCCGCCCTTCATTGCTACCTTTGCTGCCTATTTGTTCCCTACTCACTTCCCTTTTGCCTGCTTGCCCCCTCCCCCCTCTTGCCCCCTGCTGCTCCCTGCTGTTCCCTCCCTGGCTCCCTGTTGCCTGCTCGCTCCCTCCCTCGGCCCCCTGCTGCCTGCTTGTTCCCTCCCTGGCTCCCTGTTGCCTGCTCGCTCCCTCCCTCGGCCCCCTGCTGCCTGCTTGTTCCCTCCCTGGCTCCCTGTTGCCTGCTCGCTCCCTCCTCCGGCCCCCTGCTGCCTGCTTGTTCCCTCCCTGGCTCCCTGTTGCCTGCTCGCTCCTCCCTCGCCCCCTGCTGCCCTGCTTGTTCCCTCCCTGGCTTCCCTGTGCCTGCTCCCCCTCCTCCGCCCCCTGCTGCCTGCTGCTCCCCTCTTCCTGCTCGCTCCCTCCCTCACCCGCTTCGGCTCGACTCGTGCGCCACACTCGCGAACTCTTTCCCGCACTCCAAGGGGCGTGTTTGTGGGAGTGCGTTCATCGCGTTTGTGAGTTTAGGAGTTTCCTGATAAACTGGTCGAAGGCTTGGGTTTCCCGTATTCTCCGTTTAAATTTTCTTCTCTCTCGTTCCCATGTTTTCAGTTTACATTTTCTTCTTCTCTCTCTCTTTCCCATGTTTTCAGATTTACATTTTCTTGTTTGTTCTCTGTTCTCTCTCTCTCTTCTCTCCTTCTCTCTCTCAGCGACACAAGTTCCCGAACCCGAGGCAGTGGAGCAAAGTAGGAAACGAGACAAAAGGGAAGGAAGAAAGAAAAGGGGAAAAAAACAAAGTAGAAATGGAAAAAAAAGTAAAGGGACAAGGTAGAAAAAAAAAATAAAATAAAATAAAGAATGTAGGAAAGGAAAAAGGGGGAAATAAAATGAAGAATGAAGGAAAGGAACAAAATAAAAAAAGAGAACAAGAGAGGAATGAAAAGGAGAAAAATGAACAAATTGAACAAAATAGAAGAAAAGAAGAAAGGGGGAAAAATACAACAAGATAGAATAGAAAAAGGGGAAAAAGATAAAAAAAAATGAAGATAAGAAAGCAGACCGAACTACAGAAGAATATTTCTCTTATCCCTTTTTTATACTTTTTTTCGTCTTCGGTACAGAGAGGAAATTTTCGCGTCCATATATTACAAGCTCATTATCATGGCTTCGTAATAATTATTTCGAAATGGATAATTCATTTCATGATCACATTTTTTTTTTCTTTTTTTTGGTAAGGATATGCAGATTTATTTGTTATCGGCTCCTATAAATGGCTCTCTTACTTTCTACTTTCCCCTTTATCATCATCATCGTCACTATAACTATCACTATAATCGCGTATCTTCTCATCAATATCATCATTATCACCATTAACGTCTCTCCTTATCTTCCTCGTTTTCCCCAACTCCACGCTCGCGACCACGCCCACGCACACAGACAAAATGATAATATAATAATAATAATATTATTAATAATAAAAGCTATGATAATAATAATAATAATAATAATAATAATAATAATAATAATAATAATAATAATAATAATCAATTATAACAACAATAACTAATAATGATAAAAATGCAAATAACAATAATAGCAATAATAACAATAAAAGTAACAATAATAATAACAATAACAATGTTAATAAACAAATGAATAAAAAAAAAGACTACCGTAAAATCTTCCGCCATCTACCACGACCCACCATACGACTCGACCGACGCGAGGCTACCCGACGACCCCGAAAATATTTCCCGGAGGAGAGGCGCTCTCTTTCCCTCATCCTTCCTCCTTCTGTCTGCCTGTCTGTTCCTCCTTCTTCTTCTCTCTTTTCCTGATTTATATATTATTCTCTCTTTTTTTAATGCTTCCTCCTTCTCTCTTTCTCTCCTCCTCTTCTCCTCTCCTCTCTCTCCCTCTCTCTCTCCTTCGTCTCTCTCTCTCTTCCCTCTCCTCTCTC
>NW_020870476.1:27500-30000 GCF_003789085.1 Penaeus vannamei | reverse complement strand
TCTTTTTTTTCGGGGGGGGGGGGTGACTCGCTCTTTCATATGCTAGCTTAATCAATCTTCCAACCACGCCTTCTCATAAATTTCATGTCACTCCCTCCCCCCTCACCCCCCCATCGCCCGTGCTCCCCCCATGGCTCTCTCCAATCATCGGTAGTATTTCTGAATCTGCTAACTTGACTTGAGTTAACTTGATACTTGAGCTTGGTTTGGCGTGGTTTTGCTTGGCTTGACGCTTTAGTGGCGTGTGGTTTTTTTGTTTGACTTAATTTGGCTTGACTTGGCTTAGGTTGATTTGATTTGCTTGACTTTGGATTGATGTGACTTGATTTGGGCTTGAGCTGACTTGATTTGGCTTGAAGTGACTTGACTTGATTTGGCTTTGACATGACTTGACTTGATTTTGGCTTGACGCATAACTTGACATGGCTTCGACTTACTGGGCCCATACGCTCACACAACATATAATAATTGGCCTTTTTCAAATATCTAAATTACCGGATCAACTCATTAATTTCCTGCCCACACTTGTAACCCATCCGTAACCCTCTCATAACACTTGATGCAATGCGAATGGGTTACGCCGCTACCATTACTCTGAGGGATCTATCTCGTTTCCTTTCCATCCGTGACATCCGTGACCCATGGATTCAACTACAAAATATATCCACCTGCCTCTCTTCCTCTTTCTCCTTTTCTTTCTTCTTATTAATATTATTATCATTATCTTTCCTCCTCCTCCACCACCCACCCTTTCCTTCCTTTCTCTCCGTTCTTCCTTCTTCCTTCTTCTTCTTCTTCTTGTTTTGTTCTTTTTCTTTCTTCTTCTTCTCCTCCTCCCTCCTCCTTCCCTTCCTTCCTTCCTTCCTTCTTCTACTTCCTCCTCCTCACACTATCCACCCTTCCCTCCTTCTTCCTCCTTCTCCGTCCTCCCTCTCTCCCTCCCCCTCTTCCTCCTCCTCCTTCCCCCCTTATCCTGAGGGGCGGCGCCTCTTGGCTCGTCCCTCCCCCCGCTGAGTCTCGGCCTCCTCTCCTCCCCGCTGAGGTTCCCCACGGGGCGAAAGGGGGCGGGTGGGGAGGGGGGAGGGGGAGGAGGCTTCGGCAGAGCTCGGAGGACGCGGGGGGGGGGGGGGTAGAAGCGAGGGGGGCGAGAGGGGGGAGATGCGAGGGGCGGCGGGCGGCGGTCCGAGCAAGCGATGGGTGGCGGGCGAAAGGAACGTTCATAAATATACATGAATAACAGATACACGACATTAATTGCATAACAGATAACCCAAATTAAATGTATAACAGATAAACAAGAATTATTGCATAACAGATAATCAAAATTAATTACATATCAGATAAAACCAAATGAATCGCATAGCAGATAAAGAAAAAATATTGCATGGGATATAAACAAAATTAATTGCATAACAGATGAACGAAATCAATTATATAACAGATAAACAAAATTAATTGCATAACAGATAAACTACATAATTTGCATAACACAAGACCTACAATAACTATCACATCAGATAAATCATATCAATCATATAAGAAATAAACATCACAATTATGTCATACAAATCAGCTAATTTACTGAATAAATAAATATACCAGACTACTGAATAGGTTAAAGGTAGGTAGGAAAAAAAGAAAAAAAGTTCACTGGCAGACGAAAATATCACCATGAATAAATAAACGCAAAGTTCTTCCCAATCCCACGACCACAAGCCATGTAAAGAACAAACCCAAATCAGCAGAACAAGACAGAAGACAAATAAGTCCAAACGAGCAGATCCTAAATAACGAAAGAAAAAAAATACAAAAAACAAGAAGGAAAAAAAAGACGAAGAGAATATTAATAATCAGATAAGGATCTCAGTGTCTTCGGCGACTAACAACTTGTTCACTGACAAATGAACTCCTGGCTGGAGCGGAGCAGGACGGGATCCCACTTAGTGGCCGCTTAAAGGGATCCGCTAAATCTCGACTTGAGAAAGAAAGGCTCCAAAGGGATCGAGTCGCATCTGAAAGCCCAACAAGTACCGGGAACTCGACGGCGAGATAATGCGCGCGCTTTCACGACTCCGGAATCTATTACTCCCTTTTACTCTCCCTTACTTCACTCGTCGGTTAGCCCCTTACTCCCTTTCCTTGAGAAAATAGGAGTGATAATAATGATGTTAATAAATAAGTATAAATAATGAAAAAAAAAAATCACAGTCTTCGCTCTTCCACACATACTGATTCCCTTTAACCCTCCTTTCGAAACAAAACGGGGAAAAATAGAAAATAAAAAACGAAAAACAAATACCCAGCCATCACTCCAATCCTCTCCCCCGTTCAAAAAGAGGCAGAATAAACTAGCAGCCATTACGAGTTAATCATGGAAGTGACAAGGCGCATCCTCGAAGGCCGCGTTTAACATTCCCGCGGAGGGCGTCCCGACCGCGGATGTGAACGAGGCTGACAGCGGCAGACGCAAGGGAGACACTGCTTAAGGAACCTCAAGTAA
>NW_020870476.1:12500-22500 GCF_003789085.1 Penaeus vannamei | reverse complement strand
TTCCTTTCCTTCTTTCCTTCTTCCCTTCTTCCTCCCTCCCTCCCTCCCCTCCTTCCCCATGCAGAGGGATTTCAACCCTACGGCGCTCAGTCCCGGCTGGGGAACCGCGATGCCTTTGCTTTTGGAAACGTCATTATCACGCCCTTGCTCTCCCCTCCTTTTTATTTTCTTTTTATCTTCTTTTTTTGAACAGGTTTTTTGTACTTCCGGTGCGGAGGGCGGGCGCGCGTGCGATCAAAAGGCTGTCCAGGTGACCAGCTGTTATTGCCCTGTCGCCTAGCACGTGGGTGTGTGTGTGTGTTCTCGTTTTGAGAGAGAGAGAGAGAGAGAGAGAGAGCAGAGAGAAAAGAGAGAGAGAGAGAGGAGAGAGAGAGAGAGAGAGAGAGAGAGAGAGAGAGAGGAGAGAGAGAGAGAAGAGAGAGAAACGAAAAAACACGACAGACAGGGACAGGGAAAGACCGAGCAATCCTTCTAGCCCGCGTTCCAGGAGTCCTACGCAAACACGGGTAAAACACTGTCCCGTTAGGATCATCCCGACGCCAGATCCCACGCCCATGATCCCCCGACAAGTGGCGCGAGGGTGACATACGCATGCGCCAAGGGGGTTCAGGGGCGGCCTCCCCCCCACCCCTTCCGGAGACACAATAAACAAGGAGGGCGATGCGCGGTGTGGCACGCAGCGCCCTCGGTCGCGCCGGGGTCACAGGAGCACTGAAGGGAGCCGGGAAAGAGGAGACGGGATTTAAGAGAGCCGCCCATAACCCCAACGCGGCCGGCGCCCACATGGGTGGCCTTTCGAGGTGCGCCCGGGCCATTAATGCCACCCCGAGGAAAATTGGCCGCCTATTTATGAAGGTGTGTGCACGGGACGCCCGCAGATGGGGACGCGGGCGTGTTAATTCCATTTCCTAATGGGGGAAACGGAATTGATAAGGATCTAATCTCGAATTCCGATGAGAGGGAGAGATAGGGAGGCGGATGGGGAGGGAGAGGAGGAGGAGGAGGGGTGCTGGGGAGGGAGAGGAGGAGGGGTGGGGAGGGGAGATAGGGAGCCGGATGGGGGGGAGAGGAGGAGGGGGAGGAGAGGAAGGGGGGTGGGGAGGAGAGGAGGAGGAGGGAGGGAGGGAGAGATAGGGGAGCGGATGGGAGGGAGGGGGGAGGAGATAGGGAGCCGAGATGGGGAGGAGGGAGAGAGGAGGAGGAGGGAGGGAGGGAGGATAGGGAGGGATGGGGAGGGAGGAGAGGGAGGAGATAGGGAGCCGGATGGGGAGGGAGGGAGAGGAGAGGAGGAGGGGAGGGGAGAGAGGAGAGAGAGAGAGAGAGAGGGAGAGGGGGAGAGGGGAGGAGGAGCGGGAGGAGGGAGGAGAGTAGAGAGAGAGAGAGAGAAGACAGGAGAGAAGACGAGAGAGGAAGAGAGGAAGAAGAGAGAGAGAGAGAGAGGGAGATGAAGAGAAGAGGAGAAGAGAGGAGAAGAAAGGGAGGGAGAGGGAGGAGGAGAGGAGAGAGGGAGAGGGAGAGGCGAGAAGGAGAAGAGAGAAAGAGGGAAGAGGGAAGAGGGAGAGAAAGAGAAGAGAGAGAGGGAATGAAAAAGAGCAACAATCAGAGAGGCACCTGAACTACGAAAGATCGCAATCAAGACGGGAAGAAAATCCTTACAAATCAAAGGAGATATCAAGACCGCAAATTTAACTGCTCCTTAAAAAAGAATGTAAAGGAAAAAATAGCGCAAATTCTCCAACTCCCAGGTAGGACACGAGGCAGCCCCTAATCCCGCCCACGACCCTCCCCAACCCCGCACGAGCCGACCCCCGTCCCCTGTGCCCACGACCTCCACTCACCAACAACCCCCCAACCCCTCCGCCCACGACCTCACCCCCACTACACTTACGACCCCCGCCATCCGCGCCACGACCACCCCTACCCTGCGCCCACGACCCTAAACCCCCCACCCCCACCCCCACCAGAAACCCGCACATATAAGCCTCGCCGTCCGCTGGAGACACATTAGAGGACATAATATATACACAGAGCGGTGGATACTGGCCGCCCGTTATCCAATTTCGGGCGGGCTGCACCTCAATGAAATAGCCATCGGGACACGGGCGTTAATTTCCTGGGGAGGAGTGGGCGTGAGGTGATGAGGCGGCGTGGTAGCCAATCACACTATTGAAAGGGGAGGGAGGGAGGAGGAAGAGAAGAAGAAGGAGGAGGGGGAAAGGGGAGGAAGGGGAGGAGGAGGAGAGGGAAGGAGAGAGGAGGAGGGGGAGGAGAGGAGGAGGGGAGGGAGGAAGCTTAGGAACCTGAGCTTGAGTCCTTGGCGAGTCCTACTTGAAGCTTCACATCACGCCGGAGGACTTGAGAGTGAATTGCTGGTCACGAGGTGCGCTCTCTCTCTCTCTCTCTCTCTCTCTCTCTCTCTCTCTCTCTCTCTCTCTCTCTCTCTCTCTCTCTCTCTCTCTCTCTTTCTTTTCTTTCTTTCTTTCTTTCTTTTTCTCTTTTTCTCTTTCTCTCTTTTCTCTCTTCTCTCTATCCTCATCCTCCCTCCCTTTCCTCCCTCTCTCTCTCTCTTCTTCGTCTTCTTCTTCTTTTTCCCTCTCTACTTGCTCGTTTTTCTCTCTTTCCCTTTTTCATCCCTCTCTAATCTCTTCATCCCCCTCTTCCTCTTCCCTTTCCCTTTCTTATCCTTCCTCTTCCCTTTCCTGTCCCCCCTCCCCCTAACCCTCCACCCCCTACCCTCCCTACCTGACCCTTGGTTCCCACTGGGCCTCATATCCTTGACCTTGTCCGTGCCTTGCATGTTTTCCTCGTCACCCTTCCCCCCCCCACTTCCTACCAACCACCCTCCATTTTCTCTTCCCTCCTTGTGTCTTTATTCTCGGTTTTCCTCTTCTCTCATGTGTTTGTGGTGCTGTGTCTTCCTTCCTTTCCTCTCCTCACATCCTCTTCTTTCCCCTCCTTTCTTTTCATTGTTTAATTACATTACCTATATGCCTCTTAGTCGATGTTTGTTTTCTGTCATATGGTTCGGTGTCGGATCTCAGGCCTTTTTTTTGCTTCTTTTTGTTATTTTATTTAATATATTTATATATTTAAAATCCATTTATACAGCGCACATCACACAGCACACATTCAACACAACACCATCACTATCTTACACTACCAGCATACTACACACACACACACACACACCACACACACATCACATCATTCACACCACACACCATCTATAACATAACACACAATTACAACACACAAAACACACACACATTACTTGACACACACACATTACATTTAGCATCACATACACACACATACATATCATTTACACACATCACTACACCTACACACACTTACACTATACCACACCACTAGCATCATCATCACATCACACACATACTTACACACACACACACCAATCACACAATCACACACACCACACACTACTACCTCACACTATCTAACACACTTACATCTACATTCACACACACAACACACACACATTATCATTATATAATAACCACATATCATTATTTCACACACACACACATTTATTCTATTACTTACATCACATTTTCTTATGTTTCATCTTATCATCTAATCTTAATTCATTCACACACCACACACACCACACACACACTTACTTACACATTCACATCACTATATACTTATATCACCCAGCACACACATACACACATCTACCATTTCACACACACACACACAGTATACTACCACACACTATCTAACTGTACTACAACACACCTATTTTCAACACACACACTATTATTTTATATTATTATTGTTATATTTTTTTTTCATTTTTATTTTTTTAATCTTATTATTATTGTTATTTCTTTTTTATAGGGATTATTTTTTTACAATATATTTTTATTTTATATTTTATTCATTATATATTATGCTTATTATTTTATATTCTCTTTGGGCCGTTCTTCTCTTCCTCATCTTCCTCCCTTCCTTTCTCTTCTTCTCTTCACATATCACCACCTCAACAGCCACGCACCGACCTCCAACCTCCTCTTCCTTCTTTTCTTCTCCCCCCCTTCCTCCACTCCTCCTCTCACCCTCCTCCTCCTCCCCCTCCTCCTCCTTCCTCCTCCTCCTTCCCCCCCCTCCTCCTCCTCCTCCTCCTCCTCCTCCTCCCCACCTCCTCCTCCTCCTCCTCCTCCTCCTCTCCCCTCCCTCCTCTCCTCCCCTCCACTCCTCCTCCTCTTCCCCTCCACCTCCTCCTCCTCTTCCCCTCCACTCCTCCTCCTCTTCCACTCCACCTCCTCCCTCCTCCTCCTCCTCTCCTCCTCCCCTCCACCTCCTCAACCTCTTCCCTTCACCTCCTCCTCATTTTCCCATCCACCTCCTCTCCTCTCCTTCCCCTCCTCCACACTCCCTCCCCTAACCAACCCCATCTCTCTCTCCCCTCCCCTGCCCACCCCATCTGTCTGACCCGAGCTTAACCCTACCGTCCCCTGACCTCCCCTGTGTCATGTCTTCCCCAATTGGCTGCCCTGTCTCCCCATTCCACCCTGTCTCGTGGTCAGCCTCTCTACCCCCCGTGGCGTCGGTCCGATCCTCTCCCGATTGCTTCGTCTTCGGGATCTTGCGATCTCTGTCTGTGTCTGTGTCTCTTCTCTTTTTCTTTCTCTGTCTCTGTCTCTATTCTCTCTTTCTTCTCTGTCGCTGTCTCTCTTCTCTCGTTCTTCTCTGTCTCTGTCTCTCTTCTCTCTTTCTTCTCTGTCGCTGTCTCTCTTCTCTATGTTTCTCTCTCTCTCTCTCATCTCTCTTTTTCATCACTTCCTCTCACCCTCTCCCTCTCCCTCACTATCTCCTTCTTCCCTCACTATCCCTCTTCTTCACCCTCTCCCTCTTCCTCTCCTTCACCTCTCCCTCTTCTTCACCTCCCTCTCCTCTTCTTCCCTTCCCTCCTTCCCTCTCCTTTCCTCTCCTCACCCTCTCCCTCTCCCTCTTCTTCACCCTCTCCCTCTTCCTCTCCTTCACCCTCTCCCTCTCCCTCTCCCTCTTCTTCATCCTATCCCTTACCATCCTCTCTCTTTTCCTATTTACCCTATTCTTAAACAAACAAACACAAATACAAAGGACACAGAAACTACAGAACTTTGTAACAGGAGTAGCACTAGGAAATATAAATAAATATGACCACATCACACCACATATCAACAAACTAAAAATGGCTAAAAGTACAACAGAAATACAACTATGACACATGTATTCTAATCCATAAAATCATACAAGGAAATTACCCAAATTGACCATTACCTAAACAGACAACAGGTAACATAAAAGATGTCCAAACAAAGCAAATTATTCTGTATTTAATCAGAGATCAAATAGAGAAACTGGTGCAAGAAATATGCAAATCCGAGGACTGGTGATCTGGAACCAATTATCAGAAAATATTAAAAATATCTCAAACCAAAAGACTTCAAAGACAAAAGTGAAAGAACATCTACTGAAATATCAATGACATCAGGCGCTAAACATCCAAGCCGAGCACGATATTTCAGTTAATTATGATAATAGTGTTTTGTGTAATTTTGTTTCGCAAACACTATAATATTTATGTTATGCTATCTTATTACCTAATGTAAACACCATATACGTAAATAGAATATTCACTGTAATTAGTGGAATAAAGTGTTTGAATTTGATTTTGAATCCTTAGCCCTCTTTCCTTCTTATTCCTCTCTCCGTCTCCTTACCCCTCTCTCTCCCTCCCCTTTACACTGTCTCTCCCTCTCCTTACCCCTCCCCATACCCCTTCATACTTCCCTCCCCCTCCCTCCCCCTTACTCCTGTCTCTCTCCCTCCTTACCCCGTTCTCTCTTCTTAACCCACTCTTTCTTCTTACCCCACGCTCTCTCCTTACCCCACTCTCCCTCTCCTTGCCCCCCTCTCCCTCTCTTTAACATTCTCTCTCTCTCCATACCCCACTCCCCCTCTTTATCCCTCTCCCTCACTTCTCCCCAAAAGCGTCCCCACCCCTGGCCTGAGACCCTCCCCCTCGCCTGCCATGTTAGTAAACACCCCGGACCACCTCGCGCGCGATTCCCCGAGGACCTTCTTAGGCTAGGATTTCGTCGTCTCGAAGTCCTGCTGAAGGATCGCTTTCTCGTCCCTTATCTCCGTGGCCGGTCCCTTGCCGCCAGAGGCCCTCGGATTCCTTACCTTATCGCTGCGTGTGTGTGTATTCCTCACCTGCGAAAATAAATCCAGGGGTTAATTAACTGAAGGGATTATAATATGACATGCGCAAAGAGGATTCAAAATAGATTATGAAATGCATACATATAGACAATTAAATTCACACATATAGATAATAAAATACACACATAGTAAAATGCACATATAGATCATATAATCCACACATATAGCTAATAAAAGATACACATATTAAAATAAACATATAGATAATAAAATCCCCACATATTGATAATAAAAAAAACACAACGACACACATACACACAATGAGTCAAATACAAACACACAGCGCAAGAAAATAAACAAACGAATGCTACTGTAAACCGCGAAGATCGCCGACGAGACGGAGAAGAGACAGACAGAGAGACAAGAGGTCGACCTGCTGAAGAGGTCATTAACGTGTCTGGCCGAGCGCGCATATGCAGATGGAGTCAGATGGCTCGGGTCAGGGGTCAACCGTTTAAAAAAACAGACGGCGAGTTCGACCGTGTGACCTTTCTATTGGTTTGGTATGATCTACGGCGTCAAGCGGGGAGCTTCTGGGACGTCTGTCCGCTTGGCTCGTGGGCACGGCGCTTGGGGTATGCATGGAAGGAGTGGAGAAAAGAGGGAAGGAGGGAAGGAAGAACGGTTATGCATGGAAGGAATGCAAGGGGGTGGAGAAAAGAGGGACGGAGGGAAGGAATGGAGAAAAGAGGGAGGGAAGAAGGAAGGAGGGAAAGAGGGATGGAAGAAGGAAGGAAAGATAGAAAGGAGGCATGGGAGGAGGAAGAGAAGAGATAAAGATGAAGAAAGGGAGGGAGATAACGAAGAAGGGGATAAAGGAGGTAAGGAAGGCCAGAAAGAAGGAGGGAAGGAAAGGGGGAAAAGGGAGATAAAGAGGAAGATAGGAAGAGAAGGGGGAAAGGGGAGATAAAGAGGAAGGAAGGGAGAAAAGGAGGAAGGATAGAAGGAGCGAAGGAAAAGACGGACTCAAAAATCACTCCTCCAACGCGACGATCTTCACTCGCTCCAGAACCAACCTCATCCTCAGTATTCGCAAGCCCGTCTGGAGAACATTGTATGTAAATGAAGCAACTGTAAACGAAGCCATTACGATCCCGCCCACACTGCAACTGTCCCTTGAGTGTCACCTTGTGGCTCAACACTGAATGGGGCAGGGAAGGCGGAGGGCCGTGTGCGTGCGTGCGTGCGTGAGCGTCCTGTTTGTGAGTTTCTTTATCCTTATCTTGATCTCAGTGCAAAAGCTACCTTTTATTGAAGCTACCTTTATATAAACATATCAATTTTAATAATAATAATAATGTTGATAATAACAACACAAACCTTAAAATACAACAAAAAGAATGAGAACAAAGATAATAATATTAGTAATGATAATAAAATAATAACTAATAATAATAATAATAATAATAATAAAATAATATAATAATAATAATAATAATAATAATAATAATAATAATAACAATAACAATAATAATAATAATAATAATAACAATGATCATAATACTGATGGTGAAGATGATGATGATGATGATGATAATAATAATAATAATGATAATTACAATAATAATGAAAATAATAATAACAAAAACAATAACAATAAATACAGCAAACCAAACAAGCAAACACCTACATCCTCACAAATAAAAAACACCTCACCGTCTAAATTTAGATCTCGAAAGAGAGATATCTCGAGCTCGCTGGCGTCGTGGAATAGCATTGTCTACGCGCTGGCTATAATCTAACAAGCTTAACGACCTAATTAACCAGGACCAAAATCAAAGTGGCTGACCTATCCTGGGGAAGAGCGCCCTTGACCAGTACTTGAAAATAAGCACATAAGAGAAAATGTTATAATGCCTTTTCTCTCGGTAAATATATGAACTCGGTAATAAGAGGGATAATGCTTGATTTTAATAAAATATAATATTATATTAAAATCGGTACGAAAGAAAAGTAATGATAATGATCGTAATAGTAATAATGTGAATGATAATACCGATGACTGTAATAACACTATTAACACAAGACCCATAATGATGATCATAATCATAATAATCACCATCATCGTCATAACTATAATCATCATCATCATCGTCATCCTCATATTCATAATAATTATGATAATAAGATAACAATAACAGTTACAATAATGATAATGTTATCAACAATATCAACAATGATATTAATGACGATGATGAAGATCAATAATAATAATGACGATAATTATAATAATAATAGTAATAATAATGATGATAACAATGATGATGATGATGATGATGATGATGATGATGATGATGATGATGATGATGATGATGATAATAATAATAATAATAACAGCAACAACAAAAACAAAAACAACAATAATAACAATAACAATAATAATAATAATAATAACATTAATATTAATAACAAAACTGCTAACAACAATAATAACAATAACAACAGCAGTACTATCATAAATAACAACAATAATAATAAATACTACAACTGCCAATAACAATCACATTCAGCGACACATTTCCACCCTTAAAACGCGTCTCCCGAAAGCTCAGAATCAGAGAGACGACAGTACTTGTTCAGACGCAGTTAAGGTCCTTTTTTGCTTGCCACTGTTTCCGCGAGCAAAAAGGGCGTTGCAAAGGAGAGGTCAGGGTCAGGGGGGGGGGCTTATTCTTGACCCCTACGCCGTGTTCTGTTTGTCCTTCTTCTCTCTTCTTCTTCTTCTTTTTCTTCTTCTTGTCTCATTTTTTCCTTTTTCTTTTTCTCTTTTATTTCTCTAACTTCTCTTCTTCTCTCTCTATCTCTTTCTCCTGGTCTTACTCCCCTTCTTATTCCTTTTCTCTTTTCATATCCTTCTTCGCTTTCTCTTTCTTCTTTTCCATCTCCTTGTCTTCCTCGTCTTCTTTCTTTTCTTCCTCCTCCAAGTCTTCATCTGCTCCTCCTCCTCCCCCGCACGCAGACTTCGAGGAGTTCCTGGGTAATTACTTACCTACAAACAAGGACGTGAGGTACTTGGTAAGGGGAGGGGGAGGAGGAGGAGGAGGAGGAGGAGGAGGAGGAGGGAGGAGGAGGAGGAGGAGGAGGAGGAGGAGGAGAAGAAGAAGAAGAAGAAGAAGAAGAAGAAGAAAGAAGAAGAAGAAAGAAGAAGAAGAGAAGAAAGAAGAAGAAGAAAGAAGAAGAAGAAGAAGGGGGAGGGGAGGGGAAGAGGAGGGGGAGAGAAGGGGAGAGGGAGGAGGAAGATGAGTAATAGAGGAAAAGAGGGGAGGAGGAGGGGGGAATTGGAAGAGGAGAACAAAATATCAAACACAATAACAGTAAAAAAAGAACTAAAAGAACGAGAAGAAAAGGAAGAACAACAACACAACACCCACCCCCACCCCCCTCTCCCACCCCACCAACGAAACGGCAAAAAATAACTGACCTCTTGACTCACGCGCGCTGACGTGCCCCCCACGTCATACGCTTTGTTTACACGTCACAACGATTTGTAAACTTTTAAATGCCTATTAGTTAATTGGTGCTTTAGCCTGTGGTCGAAAGTTCGCAGCTGCAAAGTGTATAACCCTTTCTGACTCTCCGCCGTGCCTGAGGTTCGTCAGTTTTAAAAAAGGAATAGGGGGGAAGGTAAACATTTATAAACATTATCCGATGTATAAAAAAAAAAGATAATCGAATATTTTTTTTTCTTTTTAATGGATGGAAGTTTCGAGAAGGTAATAGATATGGTAAGAATATATACTCGATCTACCAAGGAATATTTGTGGAA
>NW_020870476.1:0-7500 GCF_003789085.1 Penaeus vannamei | reverse complement strand
CAAGATCCAACGCGTCAATAGCATTCATTCCGCGATTCTAATTATTCTTTTATTTAATATCTTTGTTTTTTGTGTATGTCGAAAGGGAGGATTGTTGTTTTTTCATATTTAAAACGTTTTATGAGATTTGTATCAAATTTGGCGGGAAAAGCACTGGTTGTAAAGCTGATCGTGTGTTCCAATATTTTTTTTACATTTTCGTGTTTAAAAAATTAATTGTGATGATGAGTGCCTGTGAATCGATTGCAAAATAATACTGCATCTTAAGTCCCTTTCCCTCTCCCTCTTTCCATCACCCCTTTCTCCCTTTTCTCTCTCTCTTTCCTTTCTCTTTCTCTTTCTCTTTCTCTCTCTCTTCTCTTTCTCTCTCTCTCTCTCTCATTCTCTCTCTCTCTCTTCTCTTCTCTCTCTCTTCTCTCTCTCTCTTCTCTCTCTCTTTCTTCTCATCATTCTCTCTCTCTTTCTTTCTCATTTCTCTTCTCTTATCTTTCTCATTCTCTTCTCCTTCTCTTTCTCATCTCTCTTCTCTTTCCTTTCTCTTCTTCTCTCTTTCTTTCTCATTCTCTCTCTTTCTTTCCATTCTTCCTCTCGCCTTCTCCCTCCTCTCCCACTCTCAACAAGAACCAGAAAAAAAAACCATTCTAAACACAAAACAAAACAAGAGAAAAACCAACACATCTTCCCTTCTTTCCCCTCCCCTCCCCCTCCCAACTCCCCTCACCCCTCCACCCTTACCCCCTCTTCCCCTTCTCCCCACCTCGCCCCTCCCTTCCCCTCCCCTCCCCCTTCTCCCCACCCCTCTACCCTCCCCCTCTCCCCTTCCCTCCCCCCTTCCCCTCTCTACCCTCTCCCCACTTCCCTTCCCTCTCCCCCGCCCCCTTCCCTCCCCCACCCCTTCTCCCCACCCCTCTACCCTTCCCCCTCGCCCCTTCCCCCTTTCCCCCTCCCCCCTACCCTCCCTTCCACCCAACCTCCCATTCCCCCCTCTCCCCCCTCCTCTCCCACCCCCCCGGCCCCGTCTCTCGCCAGTACTTTTAAACCTCACTCCGATCGACTGACTGTCTATCGGAACTTGTCAATCGTGGTCGAGTGCCTCTGAGGTCGGCGTGTGAGTCGATGTCACACGGGGCGCGGGAGAGAGAGAGAGACACTGTCGATACGAGTGTGTGTAGGAGAGCAGGGAGGGAGGAGAGGAGGAGGGAGAGGAAGAGGGATGAGGGGAGGGAGAGGGATGGGAAGGGGCGAGGGAGAGAGAGTGAGACACTTTCGATACGAGTGTTGTGTAGGAGAGAGAGGAGGGGAGGAGGGGAGAGGGGAGGGATGGGGGGGGAGGGGAGAGAGAGAGACACTTGTCGATACGAGTGTTGTGTAGGGGAGGGAGAGGGAAGGGAGAGGGGGAGAGAGAGGAAGGGAGAGGAGAGGGGTATGGGAAGGGGGGAGGGAGAGAGAGGACACTGTCGAACGAGTGTTGTGTAGGAGGGAGAGGGAGAGAGGAGAGGGGGAGAGAGAGGGAGAGGAGAGAGGGAGAGGGATGGGAAGGGGGAGGGAGAGAGAGAGACACTGTCGATTACGAGTGTTTGGTGTAGGAGAGAGAGGGAGAGGGAGAGAGAGGGAGGGAGGGAGGGGAGGGATAGGAAGGGGAGGGAGAGAGAGAGAGCACTGTCGATACGAGTGTTGTGTAGGAGAGAGGGAGAGGGAGAGGAGAGAGGGAGGGAGGGAGGGGGAGGGATGGGAAGGGGGGGGAGAGAAGAGAGACACTGTCGATACGAGTGTTGTGTAGGAGAGAGAGGGAGAGGGAGGGAGAGGAGGAGAGGGAGAGGGATTGGAAGAGAGAGAGTGAGACACTGTCGATACGAGTGTTGTGTAGGAGGGAGAGGGAGAGAAAGAGAAGAGAGAGGGAGGGAGGAGGGGAGAGGGATGGGAAGGGGGAGGGAGAGAGAGAGACACTGTCGATACGAGTGTTGTGTAGGAGAGAGGAGGGGAGAGGGAGAGGGAGGAGGGAGGGGGAGGGATGGGAAGGGGGAGGAGAGAGAGAGAGACACTGTCGATACGAGTGTTGTGTAGGAGAGAGAGGGAGAGGGAGAAGAGAGAGGAGAGGAGAGGGAGGGAAGGGGCGGGGAGAGAGAGTGAGACACTGTCGATACGGAGTGTGTGTAGGAGGGAGAGGAGAGAGGAGAAGAGAGAGGGAGGGAGGGAGCGGGGAGAGGGGATGGGAAGGAGGGAGAGAGTGAGACACTGTCGATACGAGAGTTGTGTAGGAGAGAGAGGGAGAGAGGGACGAGGGAGAGGGATGGGAAGGGGGAGGGAGAGAGTGAGACACTGTCGATACGAGTGTTGTTGTAGGGAGAGAGGGAGAGGGAGAGGGAGGTAGGAGAGGGATGAGGGGGAGGGAAGGGATGAGGGGAGGGAGAGAGTGAGACACTGTCGATACGAGTGTTGTGTGGAGGAGAGAGAGGGGGAGAGGAGAGAGAGAGGGAAAGGGAGAGGGATGGAAGGGGGGAGGAGAGAGAGAGACACTGTCGATACGAGTTTGTGTAGGAGAGAGGGAGAGAGGAGAGGGAGAGGGAGTGAAGGGGGGAGGGAGAGAGAGAGAGGGAGAGAGGAGAGAGAGAGGGAGGTGAGGGGGAGGGATGGGGGATAGGGAGGGGAGGGAGAGGGAGAGAGGGGGGAGAGGGAGGAGGGAGGGAGGGAGGGGAAAGAGAAAGAGAAGAGAGAAAGAGAAAGAGAAATAGAAAGAGAAGAAAAGAGAAAGAGAGAGAGAATTTTAAACTAATGTATCTTCCCAACCCCGTCATTATTAACCACCCCCCTCCCCCCCTCCCCCCACCCCCTACCCCCGAAACACAAAACTCCACGCAAAAAAAAAAAAAAAAAAAAAAAAAAAAAAACAGAAAAAAAAACTCCCATTACAACTACTCCTTCCTTACAAACATCACAAGTACACCCAATTCCTCAAAGAACTAAAAAAAAAAAAAAAAAAAAAAAAAAAAAAAAAAACCCTCCTTTTTGCCCGAGTGTCGTTGTAATGCCCGAAAAACCAAACGAAACAAAAGCGAAACACAACAAACAACGACAAAAGCGAACAAACAAACGACAAACAAAACAACGACAAAAGCGAAACAACAAACGACAACAAACAACGACAAAAGCGAACAACAAACACACAAAACAACAAACAAACGACAACAAACAACGACAAAGCGAACAACAAAACAAACAAACAACGACAAAAAGCGAACAACAAACGACAACAACAACGACAAAAGCACAAACAAACGACAACAAACAACGACAAAAGCGAACAAACGACAACAAAAACGACAAAAGCGAACAACAAACGACACAAACAACGACAAAAGCGAAACAAAAACAAACAACGACAAAACGACAACAAACGGACAACAACAACAACGACAAAGCGAACAACAAAACGACAACAAACAACGACCAAAAAGCGAACAACAAAACGAAACAAACAACGACAAAAGCGAACAACAAACGACAACAAAACAACGACAAAAGCGAACAACAAACAACGACAAAGCGGAACAACAAAACGACAACAAACAAACAAAGCGAACAACAAAACGAACAACACAACGACAAAAGCGAACAACAACAACACAAGCGAACGACGACAAAAGCGAACAACAAAACAACGACAAAAGCGGAACAACAAACGACAACAAACAAACGACAAAGCAAACCACAAACGACACAAAAACGAACAACAAAGACAAGAAAGCGAACAAACAAACGACAACAAAAACGAAAAGCCGTTTATAGCGGACGGTTCCAGAACGCCCCCCCCCCCGCCCCGCCGCCCATTGGGGGGTCGTCGCAGTACGTATATGTCTCGTTATATACGCAGTGTCTCGTTATATGCCAGTGTCTCGTTATATGCAGTGTCTCGTTATATTGCAGTGTCTCGTTATATGCAGTGTCTCGTGCAGTCTCGTTATATGCAGTGTATGCCAGTGTCTCGTTATATGCAGTGTCTCGTTATATGCAGTGTCTCGTTATATCGTTCGCAGTGTCTCGTTATATGCAGTTGTCTCGTTATTATGATGCAGTGTCTCGTTATATGCAGTGTCTCGTTATATGCAGTCTGTCTCGTTATATGCAGTGTCTCGTTATATGCAGTGTCTCGTTATATGCATATGCAGTGTCTCGTTATATAGCTTCCGCCCTCGACATCAGCGCCTCAAGAATGACAGACAAAGCGACGGTTTTTTCAGAAATAGAAAAAAAGAGAGAGACATTTATGGCAATTGCGAAAGGGTTAAAGGCGGGAATTTTACCTAATAGCTTCCTCTCTTCTATAATTATATATATGTATATGTATATGTATATGTATATATTATATATATATATATATATATATATATATATATATATATATATATATATATATATACTGTCTCTCTCTTTCTCTTTCTCTCTACCTCTCTACGTCTCTGCCTCTCTCTCTCTATTTCTCTTTCTCTTTCTCTTTCTCTCTTTCTCTCTCTCTTTCTCTCTCTCTTTCTCTCTCTCTCTCTCTCTCTTCTCTTTCTCTTTTCTCTCTTTCTCTCTTTCTCTCTCTCTCTTCTCTCTTCTCTCTCTCTATCTCTCTCTATCTATCTATCTATCTATCTATCACACACACACACACACACACACACACACACACACACACACACACACACACACACACACACACACACACACACACACACACACATATATATATATATATATATATATATATATATATATATATATATATATATATATATATATATATATATACGGGAGCCAAGATTAGCGCCTCTCCCTCTCCCTCACAGCCGTCGTAAATATCAGATTCCCGAACCAGATTTCTCTCCTTGTCCCGAACGCCCAAAATATCCTCACAGAAGACCCAGCATCCTATCTATCTGTCTGTCTGTCTGTCTGTCTGTCTGGTTATCTATTTATCTGTCTTTGTATCTATCTATCTATCTATTTATCTGTGTTTGTCTATTTATTTATCTGTCTGTCTATCTATGTCTATATATTTATCTATCTATTTATTTATCTGTCTGTCTGTCTGTCTGTGTCTATTTATCTGTCTATTTATCTATCTGTCTTTGTATCTATCTATCTATCTATTTATCTATCTGTCTATCTGTCTGTCTGTTTATCTATCTATTTATATATCTATCTGTCTTTGTATCTATCTATCTATTTATTAATTTATCTATCTGTCTGTCTGTCTATTTATCTTCTATTTATCTATCTGTCTTTGTATCTATCTATCTATCTATTTATCTATCTGTCTATCTGTCTGTCTGTTTATCTATCTATTTATATATCTATCTGTCTTTGTATCTATCTATCTATTTATTTAATTATCTATCTGTCTGTCTGTCTATTTATCTGTCTATTTATCTATCTATCTGTCTTTGTATCTATCTATCTATCTATTTATTTATCTGTCTGTCTGTCTGCCTGTCTGTCTGTCTGTCTGTCTGTCTGTCTGTCTGTCTGTCTGTCTGTCTGTCTGTCTGTCTGTCTGTCTATCTACCTATCCGTCTATCTTTGTTTGAGTATACTCGTACTTACATAGAATCCCCACCATCTTATCTATCTATCTATCTACCTTCTACCCACTCCTCGTATCTACGTCTCTCTCCCCAAAATCATCACCAGTTTTTCTTTTTCTCGATTTTTTCTTCTTATTATTATCTCCTTTTTCTTATTATCTCCTTTTCTTATTATCTTATCTACTTTTTCTTGTTATCTGCTTTTTCTTATCTACTTTCTCTTATTATCTACTTTTTCATTATCTACCTTTCCTTATTATCCACTCTTTCTTATTATCTCCCTTTTCTTATTATCTCCTTTTTCCTATTATCTACTTTTTCATTATCCACTCTTTCTTATTATCTCCCTTTTCCTATTATCTACTTTTTCATTATCTACCTTTCCTTATTATCCACTCTTTCTTATTATCTCCTTTTTCCTATTATCTACTTTTTCATTATCTTCCTTTCCTTATTATCCACTCTTTCTTATTATCTCCCTTTTCCTATTATCTACTTTTTTCATTATCTACTTTTTTCTTATCATCTACTTTCTCTTATTATCTACTTTTTCTTATTATCTACTTTCTACTCACCGGTGTTGCCCGATGAACCCTTAGCATGGCAAGAGTGCGCGAGCAGGGTCAGCAGCGCTAACCCTGAGGCCAAACTAGTCGATAACACCCTGTGGGAGGAGAGAGAGGAAGAAAATTAATAGATCGTGTTAATTATGATTAATTAATATTAATAGTTATTGAATGATATTAATAATTATGATTAATTATGATTATTAATATTAATAGTTATAAAATAATATTAATAATTATGATTAATTAATATTAATTAATATTAATAAAATTAATAGATCGTGTTGATTGTGATTGGAGACATAAGAATTTTGGAAGAGAGAGAAGAAAATAATTAATAAATTGTATTGATTGTGATTGGAGGCTTATAAGAATTTTGGAAGAGAGAGAAAAACAAGAAATTGTATTAAAGATTTTTTGAGAAGGAGGGAAAAAATTAAGAAATTGTATTGATTGTGATTGGAGATTTATAAGAATTTTGGAAGAAGAGAGAACGAAAATTAATAAATTGAATTAATTATGATTGCGGGACATAAGAATTTTGGAAGAGAGAAAAAAAATGATAATAAATCGGATGAATTATGACTGGAGACATGATAATTTTGGAAGAAGAGAGGAAGAAAATTAATAGATCGTGTTGATTATCAATGGGAGACATGAGATTTTGGAAGAAGAGAGAAAAAAAATAAATCATGACTGGAGGCTTATAAGAATTTTGGAAGGAGGGAGAAAAAGATAATAAATCGTATTAATTATGATTGGACACATAAGAATTTTGGAAGAGAGAGAAAAAATATATATAGATTGTATAAATTAGGACTGGAGACATAAAAAAAAAATTATATATAATTGATTAGGGGGTTTTATTAAAATATTTAGGTGTAGGTGGGTTTCATATCTACATAAAGAGGGTCTTTTATGTAAATATATGGGCGTGAATGGGAATATTTAAGAGAAAAATGGAAAAATGTTGATAAATGAAACACTAGTTGGTATAGAGGAATAGAAATAACAGAAAATTGTTTTGTGTAATTAATACAATGCATTTTTTTGCGATGTACAACATTAGGTGAATATCTAACTTAGATTTCTTTTAAGAAAACGAAAAAAAACATTAATATATAAAACAAATAATGTAAATGAATAACTGATAATCAAAGCATATATACAAATACAGATAGATAGACAGATACAGATATATTTGCATATATTGGTTTAAAACTGAAGACATACAGAAATCCGATATGTAGTGATTAAATATATTACAACACATTCCTTTAAAAAAACATGAAATACCCTATAACATCCCATAAACACCCTCACTAAATTTTAAACAATTTGCCCTAAGTACTAATGGCGTTTTCTCA
>NW_020870475.1:966650-984903 GCF_003789085.1 Penaeus vannamei | reverse complement strand
TTGTTATATATACATATATACATACATACATATGCATTTGCATTATATATATATATATATATATATATATATATATATATATATATATATATATATATATATATATATAGTATATGCACTCACAAATAAATAATAGACCATACAACTTTGGATTTATACCCATGCATTCATACAGACATATGGACAGACGTACCACCCCTATACGATTCTAGATATATACACATTCATTCGTAAATCCAAACGAAAAGGCCCGAGTGAAGCACACACACACAAATACATACACACACACACACACACAGACACACACACACACACACACACACACACACACACACACACACACATATATATATATATATATATATATATATATATATATATATATATATATATATATGTATATATATATATATATATGTACACACACACACACACACACACACACACACACACACACACACACACATATATATATATATATATATATATATATATATATATATATATATATATATATATATGCATGTGTGTGTGCACAAAACTGAAAACGACCAAGAAGTGAAAATAAAATCCCTTCACTTATCATCTCTATGCTATTACTGATAAGTTGTATCAGATAAACAGTGTCATGAATCAGTCTTTGATTTCATATAAACTATAATATGGCAGTTGCAGGCAACCTTTTATTATTATTGAGTAAACAACTGTGAAAATTTATACCATCAGTGACCCTATTGCTTTGGCGGAGGTATGCGCTCTGTCAGTGCCTCTAATTGCGGCTGCTTTCTATGATAAATCTTTCAAGTCAATCCAGAAGCTGTCAAAGATAATTCATTTGCATGCTGAATGCATGTGAACATCACTCTGAAATTCTAAAATTACTGAAATAAGATAGTAAGCACTCCAGCCCAAGACAAAATCATTTCGATAGCCAAAAAACAGCAAAAAAAAACGTGCTAGATGTATAAAAATAGTTTCAATAAAATGTACATACTTTGGTTAAATAAAAATAACTGAGTAAATTTGATATGTTCAGAATCTTTATTCGTAATACAAACAATGCAACTATTGCATAAAAATCCACCGAAAGGCAACGCAGGTTAAAATCCACGTTGCTCAAATGAGAAGTACTATGCGCCGCGTTACTCAAGCGAGAGGCATGCACGGTCTGGTACGGCGGTGCTTTTCGCAGCTGAAACACTAAGCCTGGGCACTCGGACACAAGTCAGGTTCTAGACGAAGACAAGGCCAGTTGATCCGCGCCTCCGTGGAGCAAAACCTCCAGGCTGGCCATCACGGTGGGTAAATGGTGAGCTCTGTCGCGTCAGCACTAGCTGACCCACATTATCGTCAACATAAGGAATATGCGAAGCTGAGCCTCGCCTGGGCTACGAGGGGAGCCCGGCCTGTGCCGACTAATGCCGACTCGATCAACGTGTGTCAGCTAGTGCTGACGCGACAGAGCTTAGTCCTTAGCTACCGTGGTGCCCAGCCCCAGCAGTAACCTCCGGGCGTCAATTGCAACTTCTCGCGCCGACCCCTCGTCACCACACAGGCTTCTTTTATAGTCCGGGCGAGGCTCAGCTTCGCCTATCGGACTTATCCTTATCCTTATCGCCTGTCAACTTTCCGCAGAAAGTGATTACTCTGGCCTCCATCCAGCCAGGTTGGAAAACACGCAACTGCTTGCACTGACGCCGATCTTCAATAGTTTTGAGTCGCAGCTATGATCATTTTGGCTCGCACCCATATTTCTTTCTCGCAGACATTTGAAACCAACATAACTAACACAACAAAACAAAACAAAGTCCATCCCCATTTAAAAACAAACGAATAAATTAACTTTATTATTGTCTTCAAAAAAGCAGCTGTCAGTAACAGCTAGAGGCGATGTGGTCACAGACGGGGAGGGTGAATATTAATAAAGTTAGGTAAAAATGAACTATATAAGCATGGCGCACGGACAAATAATCTGCATGTGATTCAGACACATGTCGATAACGAACGCAAACGATCACCCATTTATTGGCATGATATTCTCCCGCCCCCATCCTCTGTTTCTTGTTGCATTTAGTAATATAAACATTCAGCTGTTACTAAACACGAAAACGAACACAATAACAAATGTATCATACTCTATAAGTTACAGGGTGTAATACAATAGCGCGCATCGATTTGAACACGTGTTATGTGATAGAAAAAAGTTCGAAACATTACGACTTAATTTCATTTCTTAGTGTGGCTGTTCTTTTCCATGATCGTGGGAACTTCAAGGCCGAATATATATACCTTTGAGCCGCGGCAAGGTGGCCAGCCCTTTCTCCCCGTGACTGGCTAACCCGCGCCGCATGCATATACCTGCCAGGTACTGCCAGCACTCATCGGCCAGGTGCAGTTGTTTATACATGACTCCGCCCCCATAAGTAGGGGCGGAGTTATAGGAAACTGCAGTACTACAGTTCCTTGGCAGCGGAAAAAAGGCCTATGATCCCCCATATTTTTGCCGCGTCCCTGCCATGCAATAAAGAGTCGATGAAGAGGAAACGCTGGCGCGACAGAGCTCACCATTTACCCACCGTGATGGCCAGCCTGGAGGTTTGCTCCACGGAGGCGCGGATCAACTGACCTTGTCTTCGTCTAGAACCTGACTTGTGTCCGAGTGCCCAGGCTTAGTGTTTCAGCTGCGAAAAGCTGGGGCTGGGCACCACGGTAGCTAAGGGCCAAGCTCTGTCGCGTCAGCACTAGCTGACACACGTTGATCGAGTCGGCATTAGTCGGCACAGGCCGGGCTCCCCTCGTAGCCCAGGCGAGGCTCAGCTCGCATATTCCTTATGTTGACGATAATGTGGGTCAGCTAGTGCTGACGCGACAGAGCTCACCATTTACCCACCGATGGCCAGCCTGGAGGTTTGCTCCACGGAGGCGCGGATCAACTGGCCTTGTCTTCGTCTAGAACCTGACTTGTGTCCGAGTGCCCAGACTTAGTGTTTCAGCTGCGAAAAGCACCGCCGTACCAGACCGTGCATGCCTCTCGCTTGAGTAACGCGGCGCATAGTACTTCTCATTTGAGCAACGTGGATTTTAACCTGCGTTGCTTTTTGGTGGATTTTTGTGCAGTAGTTGCAATGTTTGCATTTGCATTAAGAATAAAGATTCTGAATATCAAAAAATCTCAGTTATTTTTATTTAACCAAAGTATGTACATTCTATTGAACCTATCTGCATCATGTAAGGCAAGGTGTGACGAACCTGCCCAAGGTAAAATATCTCATGTTCAGGATCTGTCGCTTCGTGCAGTGGATATACGATTCTAGATAAATACACATTCATTCGCAAATCCAAACGAAAAGACTCGAGCGAAGCTAGACCGCAAATGTAACTCACTGAACTGTACATCCAAACATATGTACACCAGAGACACTGGCACACACACCCACACTCACTCAGACACAGGCACTCACACACTCAGACACTGGCACTCACACACACACACCCACACTCACTCAGACACTGGCACACACACACACACACACACTACTCAGACACAGGCACTCGCACACACACACACACACACACACACACACACACACACACACACACACACACACACACACACATATATATATATATATATATATATATATATATATATATATATATATATATACAAAACTGAAAAGGAACGAGAAGTGAAAATAAAATGCATTTACTCATTATCACTGTTATCACTGATGTTATCTTTGATTTGATGTAAGGAACTATGATATGGCAGTTGCATGAAAAGTTTTACTAGTATTGAGTAAACAATAAGAATGGGGAAAATAACTTTACAGTTATAAATCGAATTCAAATATATATGCGCATTTTGATCAAACCAAAAACTGATCAATTCTGTCACGGAAATTGCCCATGTGTCCCGAGTTTTGCAAAGAGGAAAGTGACACGTGCCAAGCCTATGTCATTGTCAGTGACAGCTAGAGGCGATGTGAAGTCACGGACGGGGAGGGGGAATACAAATAAAGTTAGGTAAAAATGTTTTCTTATATTAATAATAACGAATGCTTTTGTAATAGTAAATATCGGATATACTCTGTACCAGGTAAGCACGGCGCACAGACAAATGCACTTACACAATTCTGCATGCGATTCAGACACATGTCGATAACGAACGCAAACGATCACCCATTTATTGCATGATATTCCCCCCCATCCTCTGTTTCTGTTGCTTTAGCATAAACCAGCTGTTACTAATAAACGAACACAATAACAAATGTCATACTCTATAAGTTACAGGGTAATACAATAGCGTGCATCGATTTGAACACGTGTTATGTGACAAAAAAGTTCGAAATATTACGACTTTATTTTTCTTAGGTGTGGCTGTTCCTTTCTATGATACCACAAACTTTCAGGTCCCCAGTTGTCAAATATAATTCGTTTAATGCTAAATGTATAACGATATGAAAGACTGAAATAAGAAAGATAATAAGAAGACCCCAGCCCAGGACATTATTTAGGTAGCCCTCCCCCCCCCAAAAAAAAAGCAACTTGTAAAGACGTGCTTGTATGTAAACATAGGGTTTAAAATTGTACATGTTTTGGTTAAAAAAATATCTTGAAGTGATTTTGCTGATATTCGGTTTTTTGTAGTACAATGTAAAAACAGCATAAAGATCCATCAAAAAGCAAAACATTGTTTTTAAATGACAAACAAATAGCTCAATTTAAGTCGCCATAAAGCTCTTGGTACGCGAACATTACATGCATCGCTATAACTGCACTGTTGTTAAAGCTAAAGTTCGTATAAACTAACCACGATTTCATCGCTGAAATATTACTACGGAATGTTAAACATCCAATACTCGTACAACATTGCACCGCACGATGTTCATGGCATTGCTCTGTGAAATTTGTCAAATTATTCTGATATCGTCTCCGCATTCCGTGTTTGGACGATAAGGAACCCAACTTAATTAGTCATTGTAAGAAGGAAGAGGGCTCATTCATAAGTAAACCTGCGTATAATTCAGTTTCAGAAGCGTGAAAACCCAAAGCCATCCAGTCCAACACACACCATGTGTACTTGTATTCAAAACAATGCAATCGCATGCACAACCTATATTAGCTTAAGAGAGAATAAATTGCAAAATACATCAACCTGAGTAGATTTCTAAGGTCTCCCCACACACGTTCCTTATCTCGACTTTGTGCGTCATAACTTACACACAAACGTTATCAACCGAGGCCCGAAAGCATTGTTTTCAAAATTGTGAGATGCATAAAACATTGCAGCATTTGAAAATTTTTTTGTTTTCCCATGCTTTCTGAGCGTTCATTGCACGTAAAGACAGATCCTGAACCTGAGATATCTTATCTTCGACGAGTTCATGACAACTTCTTGAGGGTTCCTACTGCACTAAACATGATGCAGACATTATCGTCCATATCTATCCTTCCTGCCATGCAGTAAGGAGTCGACGAAGATACGCTTTACAATAAGGGAACAGGAGACCGTAATATACCATTATTTACATACACACACCAACCTACTGTCAAGTCTTCTGCTGTCGCTTGCAACTATCACAAAAAATAACATAGCTAAATATCACAAAGCATTGCAAGCAAAAGCAAAATACCACACAACAGACATTCACCATGAAGGCGACATCCTTCAGTGTTGCTCTGATCCTTTGTCTAGCTTCACTGTCGGCTTCGCTGCTCGTCCGTGGCAACACATCGCCTCAAGTTGTCATTGTCAATGGTACTGCCGGTGGCATTGGCTTCAAACAGGACACTTTCCTCTTCTGCGAGTGCCACGTGGAGGACACAGGCTCACTTCACCTCTACCATGTGATGTGGCAAGACTTGAAAGGAGAGCCAGTCCGCAGGTGGTCCAAGGAGGCAAAGGGATCCACGACCGTTTCGACGTGGACGCGGAAGACTACAACTGAGCATTGTACTTGCGGGGCAACGAAATTCCTTCCTTCACCGTCTCTGTTCGCCGTGTCTTGCTGCAAAGAGTCAAGACCATAACGATGTTTCAGTTTACTTCATAAATATGTAACTGCAAAGCATGTTTCTTTAGTTTCCTATTTTTATGTTTAACCCAAAAATAAAGTTTTACATTCAAATGCTACAATACTGGTTTGTATATGATAGTAACAATTGAAGCCGAATTTTGGCAGTCTCACAAAATCCATTTCTAATAGAGTTGAAAGACTATGGCGATCGCATTAGTGCGATGTTGAGATCATCGTATGTTTCTGCAATAAGTCATCATAGCGATGGTACATACTTTATTTGACTAGAATGTGGAACTGCAAAATTTTTCTTAATTCCTCAGAAATAATTGAAATATTAAAAATCACTCAAAACAATACTATCTTTCGCAGATAAACTATAGAAGCCTTTGAGAAGATGAATGACTAAAAATTAACATCAACCTGAACAGATTTCTAGTCTCCCCACAAACATTTAAGAAAACGGAGATAACAAAACTGCGGGGGCTAATATGCGAAGATAGCAAGTATAATGTTTAGAACAGACCACGGCACTGTTTCAAGTCGTGTACATCACTATCTACAATCTGAACAGGAACCTGTTTCCACAATCATCTTGTAAAGTTATTTTCCATTATCTACCTGTTCTGTAAGGTCATCTGCTAGGGTATCTACATTAGTGTTCCTAATTGTGAAACATTTACTCTAAGTAATTCTTGTGTAAGTATACTTGTTTTAGAATGTCATAATGTGTTATATTAAAGTTAGACAAACTCCAAGTGACTTACATTGCATATTACAAGTTTTCTGTGAAAAGAAAATTATAGAATGTGAAAAAGTATATCATCAAATAATAAAATGCAAATATATGCTTAATATCTGTTGCCCTTCCCTTTATCCCTCTAAACTATACTTGAGGAAACTAAATTTGGAAAATTGAACTAGAGAATGCATCTCGACTAGTACGTCGCAACTATCACGGCGTTTATGAACCTAGACCTAATTTGCACGATATTTTCGTTATTTTTATACTGAGAGATGCATACATGCATTTCAGAATTCTGATATTTTCTTTTAGTGTATTCACATGCTTTGTGCATATCCACGAAGCGACAGATCCTGAATTTGAATATTTTACCTTGGACATGACACAAATATGATCCACCATATTTTGGCCGCGTCCCTGCCTTGCAACAGGAGTCGATCAAGAAGAAACGCTTTGTAATGATCATATCTGAGGTGACAGGAGACCGTAATCCATTATGCACGCACACATCAACCTACATAAGGTGGCTGGACTGTAATGCATCATTCGCACACACAACCTACTGTCATCTCTGCTGTCTCTTGCAACTGCCATAAAAAGATTGATATTGATAAATAACAAAGTATTGCAAGCAGACTCAATGTCAACACAACACACTTTCACCGGGCGACATCTTTCAGTGTTGCTCTCATTTATTGTCTAATTTCACTGTCGGCTTCGCTACCATCCGTGACAACGCATCGCCTCAAGCTGTCATTGTCAATGGCACTTCCGTTGGCACTGGCTTCAAGCAGGATACTTTCTTCTTCTGCAAGTGCCACGTGGAGGACAGAGGCTCACTTCACCTCTACCATGTGATGTGGCAAGACTTGCAAGGAGAGCCAATCCCCAGGTGGTCCAAGGAGGCAAAGGTGTTCGCGTTGGAAGTTACCACGGAGCTAACAAAACTGCGGGTGCTAATATGCGAAGATAACAAGAATAATGTTTACCAGGTACTATTTCAAGTCGTTTACATCACCACAGAATTCAGTTGTTGTGTGTGTGTGTGTGTGTGTATTCACATGCTTTGTGCATATCCACTGCACGAAGTGACAGATCCTGAATATGAAATATTTTACCTTGGACATGACACAAATATGATCCACCACATTTTTGCCGTGTCCCTGCCTTGCAACAAGGAGTCGATCAAGAAGAAACGCTTTGTAATGATCTAATCTGAGGTGACGCACACAACCTATATAAGGTGGCTGGACACCGTAATACATTTAGTCGCACACACATCACCCTACTGTCATCTCTGCTGTCTCTTGCAACTACCATAAAAAGATTGATATCGTTAAATACTACAAAGTATTGCAAGCAGACAATGACAACACAACACACTTTCACCGTGAAGGCGACATCCTTCAGTGTTGCTGAAACTGTCGGCTTCGCTACCCATCCGTGACACATCGCCTCAAGCTGTCATTGTCAATGGTACTTCCGTTGGCATTGGCTTCAAGCAGGACACTTTCCTCTTCTGCAAGTGTCACGTGGAGGACACAGGCTCACTTCACCTCTACCATGTGATGTGGCAAGACTTGAAAGGAGAGCCAGTCCGCAGGTGGTCCAAGGAGGCAAAGGTGTTCGCGTTGGGAAGTTACCACGTGCCTCACTCCTACCTGGTGTTCCACGACTTTTCCGGCGAGGTCGCGGGAGATTACAGCTGTGCATTGTACCTGCAAGGCAGCAAAATCCATTCCTCCACCGTCTCTGTAACTCTTTCACATGAAGATACTTCGATTTACAGACGTCGGATGATTTTAGAAAACGGAGCCCAAAAACTGCGGGTGCTAATATGCGAAGATAACAAGTATAATGTTTAGAACCGACCACGGCACTATTTCAAGTCGTTTACATCACCATCTACAATCTGTGTAGGAATCTGTTTCCACAATCATCTTGTAAAGTTATTTTCCATTATCTACCTGTTCTGATTAATGTCATCTGCTAGGGTATCTACATTAGTGTTGCTAATTGTGAAACATTTACTCTTAAGTATTTTTTTGTGTGAGCATACTTGTTTTAGAATGTCACAATGTGTTATATTAAAGTAAGACGTTTTCTGTGAAAAGAAAATATAGAATGTGAAATATATTATCAAAGAATAAAATGCGAATATATGCTTAATATCTGTTGCTTTTCCCTTTATCATTGCTTCTAAACTCGAGAAAACTAAAGAAAATGTGACTTGAGAAAACTAAACTTTAAAAAATATAACTTGAGAAAACTGGACTTGGGCAAACAAAACTTCGGAAAACCAAACTTGAAAAACTGAACTCGAGAAAACTATTCCATCCAGTGCATGCAATCAAAACTATACAAACTTTGGCAAACATAAGCTACAGAAGCCTTTGTGAAAGAGAATGACTATAAAATAACACCCACCTGGACAGATTTCTAGTCTCCCCACACACATTCTGTATCTCGACTAGTACGTCGCAACTATCACGGCGTTTATGGACCTAGGCCCAATTTGCACGATATTTTCGTTATTTTTATACTGAGAGATGCAGACGTGCATTTCAGAATTCTGATATGTTCTAGTGTATTCACATGCTTTGTGCATATCCACTGCACGAAGCGACAGATCCTGAATATGAAATATTTTACCTTGGACATGACAAATATGATCCACTACATTTTTGCCGTGTCCCTGCCTTGCAACAAGGAGTCGATCAAGAAGAAACGCTTTGTAATGATCTAATCTGAGGTGACGCACACAACCTATATAAGGTGGCTGGACACCGTAATACATTTAGTCGCACACACATCACCCTACTGTCATCTCTGCTGTCTCTTGCAACTACCATAAAAAGATTGATATCGTTAAATACTACAAAGTATTGCAAGCAGACAATGACAACACAACACATTCACCGTGAAGGCGACATCCTTCAGTGTTGCTCTGATCTTTTGTCTAGCTTCACTGTCGGCTTCGCTACCCATCCGTGACACCGCATCGCCTCAAGCTGTCATTGTCAATGGTACTTCCGTTGGCATTGGCTTCAAGCAGGACACTTTCCTCTTCTGCAAGTGCCACGTGGAGGACACAGGCTCACTTCACCTCTACCATGTGATGTGGCAAGACTTGAAAGGAGAGCCAGTCCGCAGGTGGTCCAAGGAGGCAAAGGTGTTCGCGTTGGGAAGTTACCACGTGCCTCACTCCTACCTGGTGTTCCACGACTTTTCCGGCGAGGTCGCGGGAGATTACAACTGTGCATTGTACCTGCAAGGCAGCAAAATCCATTCCTCCACCGTCTCTGTAACTCTTTTACATGAAGATACTTCGATTTACAGACGTCGGATGATTTTAGAAAACGGAGCCAACAAAACTGCGGGTGCTAATATGCGAAGATAACAAGTATTTTAGAACCGACCACGGCACTATTTCAAGTCGTGTACATCAATATTTACAATCTGTTTCCACATTCATCATGTAAAGCTATTTTCAGTATCTACCTTGCTAAGGTACTTATATTATTGTAAGTTTAAGAATAATTGTTTTTGTTTCAGAATGTTACATAATCTGTTGTATTTAAGTTAGACAAACTCCAAGTGGCTTACTTTGCGTTTTACACAAGTTCTGAGTGAAAAAAAAATATATATAGAATGAGAAGTATTTTATCAATGAATAAAATGCGAATATTTGCTTAACGTCTGTTGCCTTCCCTTCCATCATTGCCTACAACCCTGATTATTGTCATCGTTGAAACTGCCTGGCTTTCTGGGCCGAATCGCGTCACTTTGGTGCGAAATCTGCGGCTGAGGGAGCCAGCGATAACCACCTGGAGCGTTCTTTCTCTTCGGGTATCTCCGAGCTTGCCAGTGTACAAGTAAACACTTTTGTCTGTAATTTGCTTTTTAATACCTCTAGATCCGACAAAAGTTATATTAAAGATTTTATATAAAACAATATTTGTCTTTATCAAAAACAAATAAACAAGAACTGGTTTATTTGAAAGAGGATCTACATCTGCATCGACGGCCCGCCTGACTGCCGTTAATTTGAAATGAGTAAATGGGCTTCCGTTCTTTCACTAAATTAGCAGCCATGAAACACGAAACTACGGTCAGATCAGATCATGTGTTCCATGTCGCTCAAACGAAAAGCACTGCGTGGTGTTCCTCAAGCGAGAGGCATGCACGGTCTGGGGGCGGTGCTTTTCGCAGTTGAAAAGTACGCCTGGCTGGGCATTCGGACACAATTCGGATTAACTTTCAATATTTATCTCCATACATACCACCTATTCCAAATCAGCCATCTCGGTATTAGGACATTCAAAGAAAACGATTGCATTTAATTTTATTCGAAGAAAACGTATATTTTAGGGGAAACATCTTCATTTCTAAAGAGTCGGTGATAATCAGCCAGATAAAATTAAAGTAAAACTTACCAACACACCTAAAGTAACTCACCTTCAGATAAAATATGCTTCATCTTATTTCTAACTACAGCAATTAAACTGGCCTGTCAATACATTTCCTTAAATATGTATCAAAAAAAAAAAAGGAAAACAAATCTATTACTTTACATTAATTATGTTCCAATACTAATACTAATGATTTATCATAATTCTTATTTCATCGTAATTTATCTAATATTTATTCAGAATCAGAACTCCAACAATCTATTTTGGCCAAATATAATACATCACAACACAAAAATAAACGACATGACAATAGTGAGAGTGAATGAACTGAGCCACTATCTCTAGTTAGTATATGGACCCCAGTTGGAGAAGAGCGGATCACATCTTGTGAAAGAGTGAGTTTAAGATACAAAGAGAAATAATAATATTTTGTTAGAGTTTGACCACCAAAGTATCGGTTTAGTCTGTTATACATTAAATATTTGGATTCGAACTAACAGGAATAAAAATGAACATAAAGAGTATAACAAAAACTATAAAAAATACATTATAATTATGCTCCAATTACTCTCTCGAAGCTTAGCACACATGGTCAGCAATAGAATTGAGAACACGAATAATTGTGGAGAAAGGAATAATATTCTATTACTTCGATATTATCACACACACAACACCACGACACCAAAGACACATTCACACTACTCACTACACAACAACCTTAAAACACGAAAATAACGATTTTAATTCACGAAACAATCCATATAGTTTCCGAGCTCCCGTACCGCACTGTCAAGTATTTTTTATAAACCTCGCTTCTCCTACAGGTTCCTTGGTATTGTGACTCTTATACTCACTTACTGAACCCTATGTTCACTGCAAGGCCGTAAGAAGCCTTGTTCTTCTACAGCGAAGTGTAAAATTCGAAAAGAATGTCTTACACTTACCGACACGTAGCGCTGTATTTCTTGTCAAGAACGTTTTCAAGTCCCAGAACGTGTCTCGCCGTCACGTCCTCAGATGGCAGCGAGCTTAAATAATATATTCGTTGGTGCAATGATGATTGTGGCTAACGCGATATTAAATTAATGCATAATCATTCCAATGTTTTACTACTACATATTGGTTCAGTTGATGAAAGTAACAAATATTGAAACAACGAAATGCTGGACACGTATACTCGTGTTCAATAAAAAAAAAATAAATAAAAAATTGTAATGATGACCAATTTATCTATGAATTTTTTTTTTTCATTTACACTGTATTAACACAAGTTGGTTTAGGAAATAATAGTGAGCTCTGACTCCCCTCCCTAATCTTGGGAAATATAGAAATGGAATATACACGGTTTGAAGGGCTAAACCGAACTAGATTTCAGGAGCTCTTTACAAATCTTGTCATTCCGCAAATAAACAGATATACGATATACTTCTGGTCATTATGCACACACACACACACACACACACACACACACACAACACACACACACACACACACACACACACACACATACATACATACATATATGTATATATATACATATTATATATATATATATATATATATATATATATATATATATATATGTAAATACATGTATATATTATTTACATAAATGTAAAATTTCATGAACTACCGGTTCTTAAATAATCTTTTTAAAGAATTATTTTACACCAAATTCTACTTCATGATCAACCACATCTTATGAGAAGTACCGTAGCCTCAAGTAGAATGGCAGACATAAAAGCCATGATAACGGTGTAGTAACGAATGTGAACATGCTATGTAGAGTATACATATACACATACATACCCAAATGCATGCACAAACACAAACATACACCATACCTAATATATATATATATACCTTCACACCAGTGACGTGTTGCTTGGAGACAAATTGGGAACATTGTGGGGGACACAATAGGAGACATTCGGATACAGATCTCATGATATATGGGGACATTTATTATAATGTTGAGAGACATGTCGGCAATGAGAGTTGACGGTGAAACTATCCACACCATGTTGGTCTGTTGGTTGGCTGGAGGTCACTGACGACATCACCGCGTCCACACCAACATATATATATATATATATATATATATATATATATATATATATATATATATATATATATATATTGTTTTTTTTTTAAATTATTATTATTATTTTAATCTGTCTATATCTATATACACATATATATGTATATATATTTCACACACACACATATATGTGTGTGTGTATCTATATCTATATCTATATTCATATCTATCTCTATATTCATGTATATATATATTTATATTTATGTATAAATATGTATGTATGTATGTACACACACACACAGATGGTAAGATATCGACTTTTTAAGAAGATGGAAAAGGTCATAAGAAACACTTATGTATGTACGTATATATATATGTGTGTATATATATATATATATATATATATATATATATATATATATATATATATATATATAGAGAGAGAGAGAGAGAGAGAGAGAGAGAGAGAGAGAGAGAGAGAGAGAGAGAGAGAGAGAGAGAGAGAGAGAGAGAGAGAGAGAGAGAGAGAGAGAGAGAGACTAAGGAGCAGCAGCAAGGATACCAAAAAGATAACAAGGAATCAGCAATAGAATTAAGAAGCTGTTGTTCATATGGAAGCAAACATACAGGCGAACAAGAAATACAAACAAAAATCAGAATCAGACAGAAAAGTCTTGTCACGAGACCTTTTTTCCTCAAAACTTAGAATCTTCATCACGAAATACACAATGAAGTTCTCCTATCAGGACGGACGCTTCCTAAGTTATTTAAAGCAAGGTTAGTGGAATTGCTTACGAAGAGTTGAAAGCCTGGCCTCTGAAGCTTCGACTGACGGTTCCGAGACAGTGGTCAGTAGAGCAAGGTTAGTGGAATTGCTTACGAAGTAGAAGCTTCAGTGACGAAATGAACAGCGTGTAACAGAATGACAATGAACTGTGTCGTTTAGAGCTTTTTTGTTGTACTTATCAGCATCAGTATTTTTTTATTTTTTTATAACATTCATATATATATATATATATATATATATATATATATATATATATATATATTATATATATATACATACTTAGTCAGAACGAATAAGACATGTCGAGCAAGTAACCTCTTTTTCTACGAAGTGTTTGAAAGTGAACATGAAAATATCAGAATACTTGCCTTATGTAGTTATAATGCCCCAGAGAAAGAGGAAAATGGCATCTGCTGGGCATCATAAAAAAGACATCATGGGAGACACATATCTGATGTCAATATATTAATAAAAGATCCTTATGTATTACCAGTATGAAGTATGTCCGCGAATTTGAGGGAAATCGAGTAAAATACCACCGGAAGTGTATGGAATATGTTTCTGTCGATTTCTAACCCCTAAAGAATAGGATATGACACCAATACCATAATCCTGAGACAAAAATAGGCCGAGTTTTAGCCATTAATGAGTTAACGACGGCGGCCATTTTGAATTTCGGTCATAAAAAAAATCGTCAAAGGTGTGAACTTTGCACTCGACCGACTTTTCATCAGTAGGGCCAGATCTACCAGAAACAACAACAACAACAAAACATTGTATGTCTCAAATTCGGGTTTATCCTTTCTGCCACCGGACTTTATATATATATTTTCGAAATCAAAAACTAATTGAATTCCTCACAGTATCTGCTAAATCATGTGGTTCGTGTAAAGATTCAAAAACACTTTGATTTTCGGTTCTGCCTCATTTTCACCTGTGCAAAAAAATAATTGCTGTTTAAGATATTGAGATCAGAATCAGTTTCCTCAATTCTGTTAACAGTTTCCTCAATTCTTGTTATTTCGCAATTGCTGTCTTTGCCTGTTTAGTTTTACATCTTACTTTTCTTAAAAAAAACTAACCGTTATCATCTATATTACCATATATCTTCAATCAGTGGATGTGTATGTTTACCAAAATATATAAGTCGAGCTTTCTTTTTACAGTACACTAATAGGGATTCACTTCATTCTGTTTTGTATTTTCATTGTATAAGGTTTGTAGCGTCCAGTTCCCTACGTTTCATTTATTAACCATACAAATTAATAAATAAAGACAGCATAGATATCAAAAACTCAGACAGGAAAGTAATGAATCATTTTTAATCTTTTCTTTATTTTTGGGGTAGTTTCCCCTACACATGCACAACCAAATTCTTCTTTAGTCAGCCCAGTAATGCTTTGTTTACCTACGGAGATTTCAGATTACCAGAACACATTATTTGATTACCCATATCACTCCGAGTGTCTGGGGTGTACCTTGTGGAAGCACAGTGCTAAAAGGTTAAGAATCACTGAGCTACCGTATCGTTGGTAAATGTGCTAGCTAAGCTTTTATCTCTTTACAAAATATGGCCAAGGCAAGCATCTAAATGTAATATAATGTGTATGGCATATTGTATATATCTGCTAACTTACAACGTAAAAAATATGTATATAATCGGCAAATACTGTAATGCATAAGTATCAGGTGACTTTCGCAAATGAATGATAATTTCGTTGTCTCGTAGTGTCGCCGGAATAACACCGGAAGGGCGCGTGCAGGTACATTCAAGCTTAATCCTAAGTTCTTCGACTTCTAAATTATTTCAGGCGGGAGGAAAGGCCGCAGGTCAGGCTGGGTCAAGGGCAACACACACTGGACCGACCTGGGCCAGTCACACGAGGACTGGTCATGGTTCCACAGAAGACCTCCGGGACACGAGAACCTGAGGGAGAAAATCACGCGTAAGGGATCCTCTACAGCGATGTCAAGGTGAACGTTAAATCTAAATATTTGTATCGCAACTAGAGTAACTGATCTTGGATTGGATATAAAATAAGGAACGCTGAACTATCAGGCTATTAGGTTACATCTGACCTATTTCGAAATCTTGCGACCACAACAATCATGATATACGGATGGTTTGTTAAAATTGTGCGAGGCCCGACCCAAAGAATATTCGTGAACTTGACATGCATAAATAAAGAAATAAATGCATATTTATCCGTCTAGACATGCATATCAACCGGGCAAAATGATTGTTAAACGTATATCAGATATATAGACAAATATAGATTTATTTCTGCTTAAATGTGTGTCTGTATTTAAGAAAATTCATTGGGCCTCGTACGATTTTAACAAACCGGCCGATCATTACTACTCACTTATAGGCGAATTCCTCAGTGCATCTGTAAAAGGAGGAGCAGGAGGCCGGGTCGGGTGCAAAGCCCTCGTCACGACAGTTTCCGAACCAAGTTATCGAGGGGGACAAAGAGAGGGAAGGAGAGAGAGCAGGAGACGAAGGAAAGGAGGGAGGAGAGGTGAAGGAAGTGAAGGATGGAAAAGCAGGAGCTCGAGATGTAAGCGGAGACGGAGTTTGAAAAGAGCGGAGGGGCGCCTTTGTGGTCGAGATGGCATTGAAGTTCCGTATGTCCTCCGGTGACCTGCTGAAGACTGGCCTGGGGAGAGAGAGAGATCGAAGTCAGCGGAATTGACAGATAAGACGCTGACTTGGCAATGGATATACTACACGTGGAGTCTCCATGATTATACAAATATGCAAAGACTTTTACCATGCGAGCCAAGGATAGGGCAATTCGGTCGTCGGTCCTGACGAAGCAACTCGCGTAGTAGTCTCGCCATCCCCAACGCTTCCCGGAGTTGTAGTTCTCACACTTCCTTCGAGAGCCGCATTTCCTCCCGCAGGCGCTGCCCCTGGACTCCCACTTCCTTGACTTCCGAAGGACACCCCGCCTTGCCGAGGATCCCTAAACGAAGAAGGCGAAGGCTTGGCTCCTGACGAAGGTCTACCCTTGTGCTGCGAGACGGATTGGACAGAGGGCGGGTCGCCGTGGAGGGTCCTGACCATGGCCGTCAGGAGGGGGTTCTTGCCCTCACCACAGACGTCCCCGAAGTCGTCCGTGGTGATGTCCCACATCATGACGCCGCCGAGGCCCATGTCCGTCGCGTACTGGGCCTGCGGACGGAAGCAGAGTTACCGCCATTGCCACAGATGGTACGAATGCGATGATAGCACGATGATTTCGGCTTTGACTGATTTTATAATCAATTAATTCCTGTGTATCATGATGTAAGAATTTATCCGAAATTATAATACAAGTAATAGATTTACAATCTAACTGAAAAAAAAACAGATGCTGTTATGGTTAATAAATAAGTTACAGACATCTTAATCCGAAGTCTAAGCTCTATCATCGCATACGGATGGTTTGCGGTAATGGCGCTTGGGCTTATGGTGCCAGTTTCTCTTTTTATTTCCAGTCGGAGTAGAATGAACTGTGGGTCCTTCACGCAAGGTTTATAGATCTTGATAATGCTCAGAATTACGAAATTTTATATTGAAGTTGACTGAAGTTAAAAAATAAAGTAAGAAAATGCACAGGAACATTTGAAATTAATTGCAAATAGACAAATAAAAATGACTCCCCCTAAACACTGATAGATTCCCGAGAGATTAACGGCTGCAGAAATGACACTGACATTTTCTAAATTAATATTTCATACCTAAAGAAAGGGACATCATTACAACCATTATTATAACTGCTATTATAATTATTACTGATATTATCATTATCATCATTATTTCTGTTATCATCAGTATTATCACCATCATCGTTTCTGTCATCATTATTATCACCATCATCATCATTTCTGTTATTATCAGTATTATCACCATCATCATTATTATTTCTGTTATCATCAGTATTATCACCATCATCATCATTACTATCATCTGTATCACCATCATCTTCATTATTATTAATATTAGGATCATATTACTATCACCATCACTTTGACTTCTAACCGTTACCACATAGCAGACTGTACGCATTGCAAAGGTTCATTCAAGCTTCAGAACAACTCACCTTCTGAACCACAGACTGAACGTCGTCATACCCGACCCACTGGTTTCCCTTCGTCAGGTAAGGTCCTGCTTGGGTCCTCCTCTTCGTCCATCCTTCCTGCAGGTGATATCAAAGGCCCTTGTTTTAGCAGGTGTGAAGAAAGGGGATGTGGTAAGTGGGT
>NW_020870475.1:936650-949150 GCF_003789085.1 Penaeus vannamei | reverse complement strand
ATGGGAAGGAAGGTGGGGGAGGGAGGGAGGGAGGAAGGGAGGGGAGGGAGGGAAGGAAGGGAGGGAGGGAGGGGAGGGAGGGAGGGAGGAGGGGAGGGAAGAGAAATAGAAAGAGAGAGAGGAGAAGAGAGAGGAGAGAGAGAGAAGAGAGAGAGAGAGAGAGAGAGAGAGAGAGAGAGAGAGAGAAGAGAGAATAAGACAACAGTTTTGGGTAAATAACGAAAATAATAAAACCAACAGGGTTTTAGATGAAAAGAAAATAAAGAAGAGTATAACTGGGATGTGCGAATAAATCAATAGCTTTTAGAAGTACATACAAGTATGCACACACACACTCGCACGTACATACACACACACACACACACACACACACACACACACACACACACACACACACACACACACACACCACACCCACACACACACACACACACAACACACCACACACCACACACACACACACACAACACACACACACACACACACACACACACACACACACACACACACACACACACACACACACACACACACACAACACATATATATATATATATATATATATATATATATATATATATATATATATATATATATATTGAATATTGCTCTCATCATTCTATAAACAAGAATAAGGAAATAGCAGTGAAAGGAAAGAAAAGAAAAAAAAGAACTCAGCACTCTACATCTAATTACTAAAAATATAATAAAGTAATCGACACACACACACGCACACAATGGCGTGTCTTCGGGACAAAAGCCATGGGACTTTATCTCACATCGCGTCTCTAAAGAAATGTCAATATTGCTGTCTCTTTTTTTTTTTCTTTTTTTTTTTGAGGGAAGGTGGTGTGGGAGGGGTGGGGGAGGGGGGTATTATGTTGGGGAGGGAGGGGGGGTATTATGTTGGGGGGGGGGGGGTAGGGATCAAAACAGGGTGTGTGTGTGTGTATGAAGGTCTTCTTGAGTGACGCGTGAATCTTCATGGTTGTTAGAAAAAACTGACTGTGTGGAGTGTGGTGCATTTATGTGTGTGTGTGTGTGTGTGTTGTGTGTGTGTGTGTGTGTGTGTGTGTGTGTGTGTGTGTGTGTGTGTGTGTGGTGTGTGTGTGTGGTGTGTGTGAGGTGTTTGGATGTGAAAGATGAATGCGTGTATTCGTGTTTTTCCATAAGGGAATACAAGTGCATATTAATAACCAAATGCGGTAAATGTTGCTTATGATGACAATGCTCCGTTTCCGTAAATACTCTCATTTCGTACAAGAGCGTAGAAGCATCCGGTAATTACCAAACCAGTTGTGTGGAAAAAATCGCTCTTCCACCTGGGACAAAAATCCACCTTCGGGTCTTCAAGTTAACGAACTTTCTACACCCATTCAGATATTGAATTATCTCTTCCACGACATATCATTCGCTCAGACTGAATCGCTTCTTGATTTCCCATTAATCACGTGTCTCTCAAACCTCCCATCGTGCGCACAACTCCGCTCTTTTGTTCGGTTGTAGATAAAGCCGTCACTCACCTTTTTCTCGGGTCGATAATGACCGCTGGGTCAGAGAAGGTTACGGCATCGATCAGGATGTGTTTTTTTTCCCCCCCCCGTTTCTCTTTCTCTATCTTTATCTTATTTTTTCGTTTATCTCTAATCTTAGCCTTAAATGTAGCTGATTAGTATTCTCTTCGTTAAAAATATCAACACAAGAAAAGATCATTAATTATCTAACCATAAAAATTTAAACATGCAAGTATTAGTAAGTAGCTAATTATCGAAATTTCAACATGCAAGGATTAGTAAACATCCACCACAACCCTTTCATCCTAACGTTAAAAAAATCTCCTTGATTGCATTCTAACTCGACGAGAGAATCTAAGAAGTAAATAATGACGATGAAGAAAAGATATAAATGTGATGGGAACTCCCGACGAACAACTCCCCGAGGGCATGGTGGTCGAGGGTATGGGGCACGCAAGGTCGGGCATGGGTGAGGTTAGGCCAGACATGTACACCCACCCCTGCTGTTCCCGCCAAGGGGGGCTACGAGCTTAGCCATTTCAGAGTGGTAACTTCTTTCCTATTGGTGTTTTCTAATTTCTGAGGACGGATAAGCATAAAAAAATAAATACGATTGATATATCTGGCTGTTATATGACGAATTATATGGAGAAAAATATCTATTTGTTTTTTTTACAGTTGGGGTTGTAGGAAGACTATAGAAAACGGGAGATAATGACGCGTAATGACTGTTATTTTTTATACGCTCAATAAAAGGGGTTTGGTAAGTGGGTCTCCATTATCTCTTAGGGTTTGATTGTCACACGAATTAAAAGCCTCTTGGCCTTGTCAGCGCCTCCCCCCCCCCAACAAAAAAAGAATTATATGCTAATACATCTGACTGATCTTTCACAGGCGTCTCCCGGATGTTAATAAGGTTGTAATTACGACAAGGAACTATCGGCAACATATTAATGAAACGTTATGTCCATACATTAAGATCTCTGTATATATTTCATCTCATTTTTTTTTCAGACGCGTGTAAGTAAGGGTCATTTTCTGCTAATTTAAAATGGCAATTAAGACTTAATCTTTACTCGCTTCACTGATAATTGAAAATTACACCCAATCCTAACATTTCCGCGGTTATTAAACCTCTGGCAGGTTTCATGAAAGAAATTTTGCAACCGAATCTAACAGAAATAAACTAATATTTTTGGATCTAATCGTGTTGATAAAGCTGTAAATCACATAAATATTCCAAGTTCATATCCTTTTACAAGAAATAACATCATCATGAACGAACAAACCAAGAAAGGAAACAGAAAAACCATTAATATAACAAACATATCCATTCAACTCAATAACTTCGCATAAAAATCGGTGGATCGGTATTTAGTCGGCATTGAAGTCCCTAAATGGCGGAACCTTGAAGGAACGCTGTGCAATGACCAGCAACTTTAAATCTTTGATAATCGTGTGATTATTGTCTTATCTCGCGAGTCCTTTCATTTAGCACCTCGGTCTGGTTCCTCTTCCATAAGTTCACTAATCACGTGACCTTGATATCCTCTAGAAATTAGCAATTAACCGAGACTCTCTCATTTGTTTGTGATAATTAACATCAATAACTGTTATTAGCGTCATTAAAACCAATAACAAATGCGTGTAGTTGTAGTACTATGTCTCAGCTTACGTAATGTTCGGTTGACTCAGTTGCCAAGTTATTATTGTCACTTCTTAATCCATTTTCTTACGTCACATTCCGTCTGTCTCTATCAGCGCACTCGTCAGACATTCGTGTCATGCAGAAACACTTCTTGTCTCTCGTGCGAAGAACTGCATTACCATATCAGACATACGGGACACTTCTCTCGCTGCTGGACAGAAGACGACTCGCACTACCCGAGCTCAAGGGATCTACGAGAGAGGGGAAGGGAAGGGCGCTTTCCATGGGCTTTTTCATTGGATTGTCGACCTTACTAGTCTCGGGCTGAGGAGCACGTTAATCCCCCGATTCTTTCATTTGAGATGCGGCCTCGGTTGACCAGGTATTTCCTTGTCTAAAGACGAAATATATTAGCGGGGAGAAGGCATAGCTCTTCCACCTAAGACATATTTGCTTGGGTAAATATACTAAGTGTTAATATGTGTCACTGTCTGTGGATCTCGGGGTCCATAAACCACGCTGTCTCCCTGGCTCTGGATTTCGTTACTTTTGAGGTTTCATTTACTTTTTTTTTTCGATTTTCTCGTCTCAATGTTTTTCGTTTTGTAAATGTGGTTAATCCATCGCTACGTCTATTCGGATGCCTAACCTTGTACTTCTGATAAAATGTTTGTGTGCGTGTAGGTGTGTGTGTACAAGTACGCAACAAATATGTTTTGAGTAAACGTCCTGTGGTGTGTGTGTGTGTGTGTGTGTGTGTGTGTGTGTGTGTGTGTGTGTGTGTGTGTGTGTGTGTGTGTGTGTGTGTGTATGTGTGTGTATGTGTATGTGTATGTGTGTGTGTGCGTGTGTGCGTGTGTGCGCGTGCGTGCGTGTATCCGTGCGTGCATGCGAGTAAGCTCGTACATTCGTTCGTTCGTGAATATTTGCGTTCGTCCTTCCACGCATAAGTGTCTGAAGACTGCACACATCCCGGCGCGTCTGGGTGTGCGAACCGCGAAGCATGTGGGCTAACCTGACGCGACGTAAACATTCCAAGCCAAACACTCCAGCGAGAGGAAAGTATTAGTCTAGGACAAGGGAAGCCACTGATAGGAGATAATGTACAGAGCAGGTCTTAGAAGGTGCGTTCTTCGCCGATGAAAAAAAGTCTCGGTGTTGCACAAAGCAAGATTTTCGAGTTAAAGAAGACGAGACAAAGAGAGGGAGGAAGAAGGAAGACGTGCAGATGCGCAAGTTAGGAGACAGGGAGAGTGAAGGTAAGAGCAAACAAAAGGAAGATAAGGAGAAGTAACCGAATAGGGAAATAATAATGATAATGATGATAATAAAAATGATAATATTACCACTAATGATAATGATAGCAATAATAATAGTAAGAACAATGATAAGAATGATAATAGTAGTAAGAATGATAAGAAGGATAAGAGTAGTAATAAGATTAATAAAAAACGGACGAAAAGACGGAAAAGAAAACGAATCGCCAATCACCTTTTATCAGCCGCTTTATCTCATTTATTATCTTCACACTCATGAATCACTGACCGCGCGTGCCTCACAGCTGGGAACTCACACAGCCGAATCACCCATGAGGATTACCGAGTTTCGGATTTATGAGTCACGAATCACGACTGAGGGATAATGAATCAATTCGGTAGGCGGAATTACGATAAAAAAAATACACCATTCAATGAGTATTGATAATTGCAGCTTTACGAATTACCTTGGAAATACGTTTAACTCGATCATTTCAGGTTTGAAAATTAAATCAGACTCACAGTCGAGAAATATCGCATGGCTTCGGAAAAAAAATGAGGAATATAAATAATTTCGGATTTATGAGTCACTGTCATCAAGCTGCCGGGCGCTCCAAGCAGACAGAATTGACCCTTGGCGGTTAGTCTAGTGAAAGTGTGTGCGCTCGTAGCCCCTCACTGCCGGGTTGTGCGTTTCCCATGACGTTTTATTTATATATGGGATTTTGCGGCGTCTGTCTCGAGTCTGGATCTATTGTGTCGTATTTATATCCGTGTTTTGTTGTATTTTTGGTGAGTCTGGTGAAAGTGTGTGGGTTCGTAATCCCCTCGCCGCCGGATTGCGCGCTTCGCGTGTCTTTTTATTTATTATTTATATATGGGATCTTGCGGCGTCTGCCTGGATCTACAGTATCGTATTTACATCTGTGTTTTGATGTATTTTTGGTTAATTTAGTGAAAGTGTGTGTGTGCTCGTACTCCCTCGCTGCCTGACTGTGCGCTTCTCATGAGGTTTTATTTACATATGAGATCTTGTGGCGTCTGTCTGGAGTGTGGATCCATAGTGTCGTATTTATTTGTGTTGTTTTGTTGTATTATTGGTTAGTCTACCAAGTGTGTGCGCTCGTAGTCCTTCGCTGTTGGACTCTGCGCTCTCTACGATGGGTTGTTAGTATATGGCTTCACGTGGCGCCCGTCTAGTCTTTGTTTCCGAGATAGTCTTTTGTTTCTGGTATGTGGTCTGGTCATGAGTTCAAATGTAGGCCTATCGTTGCTACAATAATGAAAGAACATGCCCGTGAATTTGTTGTTGAAACGATACAAAGCTGGTTATTCTCTGATCATTTTCACTTTGTCGTTGCAAACACTTTTGCAACTTGAGAGCCCTGTTGCAAAGCCTTGGCACCCGCACTGGGCCAGGCACTAACCGGCTCCCACGCTTGGCCATGTACATATTCTTTCAACACATGGGAATCATGTGTCCAAAACACACACACACACACACACACACACACACACACACACACACACACACACACACACACACACACCACACACACACACACAAATCAAACTGTGTTACTGAAGAATTAGAGCTAATATTTTCTATCGTAACAATGTATATATATATATATATATATATATATATATATATATATATATATATATATATATAGAGATAAATTAATCAAAAACAAATTCCCAGTCTGTGTTTCGAGTGGCGTCATCAGATGAAGGTGTTAGGGTCAAGGTTATCACATGGAGAGGTCACTTCTAAGTATTTGATTTTACAGTTGATAATTCTCTCTTGATATCACGTCACGTCAGTCCTGTCACACAAGTTCTGGTGGATTGTATTTTTTTCTGGAAAAGGCAGAAATTCTGTTCCTTCGCAAACATTGGCTAAATAGTCTTACAAGTTCGAGAAAGCCATCATTGGGTAAGATACACCAATAATTTTATCCGCTGCACAACCCCCTTCTTTTCTCCCAACATAAAATTCGCAGTAGATGGTTCACATATCACACGAGGAAGACCTTTACCTGCCTGTCAACCTGTCACCACTCCCTCAGACAACCGGTTGCGTCGCCTGAGTAATAGCCAAGACCCTCCTACCAGCTGGGTACTCACCATTCTGCCTCGAACTGACACACTCACACCTCGGGTACTTCACCAGGCAGAGGCTCGCCCCGCTCTGACCGCCGCCACCAAAGGGGTCTTGGGTTTTAAAGTTAGCTGGGCTTGTGCTGCCCCTGCAGGCGTGCCAACATGGCCTTTCCATACGCTGCCCATTACGACGCAAAACACCTTCGGGATGAGATAAGAAAGTGTTGGGCGATTTTTAATAGTTGTCTTTTTTTTGTATGGGGTTGTGGCGTTTGTCTAGTTCATTGTTGATTGATATTTGTTTTTACTTTAATGAATTGGTTTAACAGCTTATTGTCTCGTTGGGTCGTATCGTATCCTTGGTTGGCGGCCCTTGCAACAGCCAAAAAAAGGGAAAAAAATGAAAATGATACTTAGCGCAACTGGACAATCACAAAAAAGAAGTCTCAACTATTCAACAGCTGTTTGGCTCTCAGGTTGTCCCTAATTCGCAAAGGGTTACAAATTACCGATTATCAAAACAAGCACTAACTATCAACAGGGTGATTTCCACGTCGAAATGTATCACAATCTTAACAGTCGGAAGGAAAATAAGATAAAGAAAGGAGAAGGTAAAAATCTTTGTCTCCGCTCTCTCTCACCAACAAAATCTTACGACACTGTGGCTGGCGTTTCTCATGGTCCTAAACTTTGCTTATCACTTGTTCTGCCATAAAGTGTACGACCACTTTATTCCTTTGTTTAAGGTAGAGGCAGTTTATGTAGTTTATATTTAGTCTTATTTATTATGTATCATAAATTATTTTTTCTGAAACGGTAATATGTGTAAAACGTAAACACCAACCGGTTTGAGCGTTTCCCTAATAAGACCCAAAACCGGCTTTATATACAACACATAATTACAGCAGCCTTTTCTACAGGATGCGCATATAATTATAACTTATCTGATATTCATGACCTGTCAAAACATATATATTTTTTTAACTACACGTTTTCTCTCAAAGGATTCACCTTCTCATACAAACCGGAGGTGTTGTTCTCACAAACGATGTTGACTGTATGGGTCAGAGTCAAGGTCGCGGCGTGATCTCTCGACCAATCACGGAGGAGACGCCAAGGAGTACGCCAATGACGTGCCGGAATCACTGTTGCAATGGCCAATCATATTTTCGTAAAGCATAAAGGGGCGTGGATTCGAATATACTCAGGGAACAAGCAAACATTTTTTTTGATTTTATACCCCTGTTTACGATCACGTCCCCAATCAGGGGATAAATTGCACGCAGCACGCAGGAGATTGGGTTAGTTTTCCGAATATGGATCTGCCTTCGAATTTAGTCATTTCTGGTGTTAAGTCGCAAAGAAAATTAATTAATTGCGGTTTCTGAGTTTCCGTCTTGTTTACTCGAGGCGGAAGTGCATGGCCACGAACGGCCCTCGGGTAATGGCGCCAAGAAATGCCTGGCGTTTCCGAAAGAGCCACTTGGACATTTAGAGTGTTTGTTAAAGTGTTTCGAAAGAAGAGACACTATCGCTCTTATGGTTTAGCGTTTCTCTCTGTCTCTGTCTCTCTCTGTCTCTCTGTCTCTGTCTCTCTCTGTCTCTGTCTCTCTCTCTCTCTCTCTCTCTCTCTCTCTCTCTCTCTCTCTCTCTCTCTCTTCCTATCTCCTCTCCTCTCTCCTCCCTCCCTCCCATTCCTTATATCTTTCTCATCTCTTCCTAACGTCGGCTTCGGTTTCTTCAAAAGATCCTTTGCATGCTTGTCATGACGTGCTGTACCTGTGCATGATTATCAGAAACCTTTTTCTCTCGGACATTTTACCTTTAAAAAAATCAAAATGAATAAAAACTGACTGATAGCAAATGTCAATGTGAGATTTATATTTCATATATTTAAGGTTAAATAGTCATAAGATGTCAAAGAAATTGCTTAGTACACGTCGGGCAAAAACAAAAAAATATCTATGATTTCATGGCTATATGTTGTTTGGATTTACGGCGATTGGGAACCGATTTGATATTGAAATTGCTATAATCAATACTCTTATAATGAGCAGTTCTAATCGCAGATACGTTTTTGCAATAGACAATAAACTCCGCAACACCGTTAATAAATCATGGAATATTATTAACTCTTCCATCAGAGGCAATTGACTTATGTTGTGTCTCGATTGGAGAGAATATTCACTAAATTAGTAGTTGTGCATTCGAATCGCACAAACACAGATTGGCATGAATAGAGGAGGAGGAGAACTGAACTTTGGAAATGAAAAAAAAAGTAGTGTTCTTAAATTTATATAGAGTAGATAGTGTGAAAACGGGAGGAAGGGAGGTGGCGGTTATACTGTGCTGGGCGCTGGAGCATAACTAGCAATAAACAATTTGAACAAGTGGTTGTTTCTCAATATGTCTTTCTCCCTTTTTTCATTGTTTTTCTTTCCCTTTACCTCGCTTTCTTTTGGGTTTTTTGTCTATCTCCCCCCCCCTCTCTCTCTCTCTCTCTGTCTCTTCTCTCTCTCTCTCTCTTCTCTCTCTCTCTCTCTCTCTCTCTCTCTCTCTCTTCTCTCTCTCTCTCTCTCTCTCTCCTCTCTCTCTCTCTCTCTCTCTTCTCTCTCTCTCCCTCTCCTCCCTCGCTCTCCCTATCTCTCCCTCTCTCCCACTCTTTCTCCCTCACTGTCTCTCTCTCTCCCTCTCTTTCCCCCCCCCCTCCCTCCCTCTCTCCCACTCTTCTCCCTCATTGTCTCTCTCTTCTCCCCCCCCTCCCACCTCTCTCTCCCCTCATTGTCTCCTCTCTCCCACTTTTCTCCCTCACTGTCTCTCTCCCTCTCCCTCTCTTCTCCCCCCCCTCTCTCCCTCTCTTCTTCTCCCTCCCTCCCTCTCTCCCTCTCCCACTCTCTCCCTCCCTCCCTCTCTCTGTCTCCTCTCTCTCTCCCAAGGCTTGTATGCAAATACGCCCCGTGTCCCATCAGCCCCAACTCCTGCCTAGCATAAAGTGGCAAACCCCGCCTGTCTGGTTAGTAACTTGCGTCGAACGAAACTCACTAAATGTATGTGCTGTTTTTATCGCATGTGATCTTGGGTATGTACATTTTTTTTCTTTGTTTGTTGTGAGTGTTAGGTGAGTTTTTTTTCTGGTGGTGATTGTGAATGATGAGATTATGAATTCATATCAACGTTGACGATGGTTTTGATTCTTGGAAGTGGTGGAATGTTGGCAGTAATTAAATTTTGATAGCAATAATCAGATGATCATGATTGATGGTGGTATTAGTCTGAATTAACGATAAAGATGATGGCGATTATAAAAGTAAAGTAGTGAATGGTACTTACGATAAAACACAACCGTAATACTAACAATAATTACTACTAATTGCCAGTACTGCTGATCTTATCTTCGCAATAACAACACATCTTCCCACATTAATTAGCGAGTCTTTGCTTTCACCCTATCATTTTCCTCTCCCTCTTCTTCCCCTCCCCCTCCTCCCTTCCCCCCCCCCTCCCCTCGCCTCACGCACCAAGCACAGCATGCAAGATTGTGATTTTTTTTTTTTTCCTTCCCTCCTCCTCTTTAAAAAAAAAAAAAAAAAAAAGGAAAAAATATCGTGTTGAGACTCTTGCTTACGTCTTCATGGTCACGTGGGAAGCGTTTTAGAGATTTTTTTTTTCTCATTTTTGTCTATTCCTTTATTTACTTGTTTATTCAGTTATCTATTTCCTTTTTTTTATACGGCATTGTTATTATCATCAAGTTTATTATCATTAAAAAGTTCACTCTATTGAAAATCCAAATTCCTTTGCAAGTATTTCAAACTTAAATTATCTTAACAGTGCAAATAGAACCGTATTCATGTTGACAAATGTAGAAGAGTTATGAATGAGAATGAATATCTTCACAATACAAGAGATGTATTTGACCGGTTTCGAATATATCTTCGTCAGAGATATATTCAAAACCGGTCAAATACATCTCTTGGATTGTGAAGATATTCTCACTCACACCTTTTCTACACTGCAGATAGATCTCAGCTCTACAATGCATAACTTTTCCCATCTCAAGCGAGAGTCTGCCGTGACCCTAATCTCTCTCTCTCTTCCTCAATCTGTCCCATAATCTGTCTCTCCTCTCTCTCTCTCTCTCTCTCTCTCTCTCTCTCTCTCTTCTCTCTGTCTGTCTGTCTCTGCTCTCTCTCTCCTCGCTCTCTCTCTCTCTTCTCTCGTCTTCTCTCTCTCTCTCTCTCTCTCTCTCTCTCTCTCTCTCTCTCTCTCTCTCTCTCTCTCTCTCTCTCTCTCTCTCTCTCTCTCTCTCCCTTCCCTGTGTTAGTTCATACACTTCCCAAACGAGGTTCCTACCGTGACCTTCCCTTTAGAGGCGGATCTACGGACAGACATTAATTATGGTAACAAACTCCCGTGTGGACGCTATCTCACGCCTACCATTATATCATGGTGGGGGAGGGAGGGAGAAGGAGGGGAGGGGAGGGGAGATTGCGAGGGAGGGAGGAAGGGAGGGGAGGGTGAGATTGGAGGATTGGAAGAAGAATAGGAAGGGAGGGAGAGGAGATTGAAGAATGGAGGGTGAGATTGGAGGATTGGAAGAAGAATAGGAAGGAGGGTGAGATTGAGGATTGGAAGAAGAATAGGAAGGGAAGAGACTGGAGATTGGAAGAAGAATAGGAAGGAGAATGGGGAAGAGGAAAAGGAGGAGAGGAGGATGGGTAGGCAGAAGGTGAGAAGGATTGAAGGAGGAATAGAAGTTGGATGAAGGATAGGAAGAGCCAGAGAAAAGATGGAAATGAGAGGGGGAAGAAATAGACGAATATAGGCAAAGGGGAGAGAGAAGGAAGGGAGGGAAGAAAGATTGAGAGAAAGGGCTGGGAAAATTAATATTGGAACGAAGGATGGAGAGGAAGAACGGGAAAGATGGAAGGAAGAGAGGAGAGAAAGAAGGGAAAATGGGGGATGGGAGAAAGAAGGATAAGGGGAAGAAAAGAGAAAAGAATTAGGGAAGGAAAGATGGGAGAACCAGTGAAGAAGGAAGTGAAGACCAGGAGACAGAAGAGAGAGAGAGAAAGGGTGGAGAGGAGAAAAAAGGGAATAAAAACGGAAAAGTAAAAAAAAAAAAAAAAAAAAAAAGATATAAGATATAAATATGCAGTCTGTTCAGTCATGAGTTGATGATTTTCTAAAAAAAAGAAGTATTGATGAAGAAAATTACTTTGGCCAATATCAACGAAATTGCTCCAGCCCAATTGTTCGAAAAGTTTACCAACTAAACGAACGAAGGAATTTGAAAATAAATAATAAACATACGATAGTTCATGCAACAGATAAATCAAATAGAATATGTAGACAACTGTGACAACAACAAATTACTCTTCAATATTGCAATACAAAGCTTCTTTTGCACGACAGGACGCCTACACCAAAGAGTGAATAAAAAAAAAAAAAAAACATTTTACAGTTTGATAATTTCACAAATACTAAGCATTCAGAATCTATAATTTATAATTTAATTATAACTTATAATTCATAATATAATTATAATTTAGATTTTTTTTTCCATTATAATTTACAAATCAGAATTTTCAAGTATTGCCGGTTTAAAATTGATAATTCAGAGCTTACAAAGATAATTCCTAATTCGCAATAATGATTCAAAATACGCAATTGACAACTCGCAATGGTTATCCTGTCATAATAATTCACATTGTCAAAAGTCACATTAATAATATACAGTGATTATTCAGTGTCACCGCACGAAGCAATGGCCAGTCAAGTTTGCAATAAGTTACGATATATTATTCACAAATTATTTCCTTACTGAATGCAGGTTTGCTGGTTTTGGCGATGTGACCTTTTATTTTAATTTTATTATTATTATTATTATTATTATTATTATTATTATTATCATTATCATATCATAATATTATTATTTTATTATTATATTACTATTATCATTATTATTATTATTAT
>NW_020870475.1:914150-929150 GCF_003789085.1 Penaeus vannamei | reverse complement strand
TCTTCCGTTGCTAGCGAGTAATGTGTCTGAGATGACAATAACCCTCATGCTATTACTCCATTTACCTGTCATTACCTGTGTCCGTTTGTACGATAGAACTAAAAAGCCGTCGATGACAACTGAAAGCTAGGTCGTTCAGTGTTGTTTTAGCTCCAGCAGAATATTCACCATTTCTTCATCCAACCAGCTCTTACGAAATCTAATCTATCGTAAATAATAATAATAAAAAAAATCATTTCGCCAAGTCACGTTTCCACTGTTTATTAAAGCATTACAAAGACTAGAGCCAAACCTTTAATTCTAATTGACAGTTTGATATTCAAGTCTAGAATTCGTCCAGATGAATAAATGTATAAATCAACAGTTGTATAAATTATGTATAAATCAACAAAAAACTTATTCCAAGATTAGAAGTATAACCAACACATACCTGCACCAACTCTTTCCGTCCTGCAGTTGCTTTACAAGCAATTTGGTTCACTTTGAAAGAGAAACAACCTTTTTTCTGCCTCGAGACTGAGATCTTAACGGCTCTGTATATCCAATCACATCAGTCTTGAATCGCTGGAATAGGAAGATGATTTAGCTGGTATGTTTTTGGATATATTTGAAACTTTTTACTTATTTGATGTGGTAGGAAATTCTGCTGCACTTTGACATCCACAGAACCATGCTTCAGCTATTCAAAAATGGCCTATGAAATATATACTGCGAACTAAGTTAAGCACAAAGCTAAACGACTAAAATCAATTTCGGAGTCTTCCAAGGATTAGTACTTGGTCCTGTGCTGATTCTATACTATATAGCGATATACCAAGATCCAGTTCAATAATGCATTATATAATGGACATAAATAATGCCAATATTTTTATATCTGCGTACAATACACGTTTTGCATCCTATAATACCTGTATTATGATGAACATGCAACAGCGAAAATCAGTGTGAATCCAAAACGTATTTCAGTCTATATCTCTACATAAATGCATGCGTACAGACATACATGTATAAATGTATATGTGTAACAATATAATGTAAAATATATATGTATATATGTACATACACACACACACACACACACACACACACACACACACACACACACACACACACACACATATATATATATATATTATATATATATATATATATATATATATATATATATATATATATATATTATTCTTTATATCTTTTTTGATCTCAAAGTACATCTTGAAATTTAAAGAATTTCATATAAATGCTTATTTGTCATCAAGGTTGTGTTAAAATCTCTTTTGCATTTTATTTATATTTGTGTATTTAAATAATGAGTACTATTTCATAATTCAACTTGCTATTTGATTATGTCATATATGATTATTTTCATTAATGATGAAGTATGTTGTGGTGAGAGAGAGAGAGAGAGAAGAGAAGAAAGAAGAGAAGAGAGAGAGAGAGAGAGAGAGAGAGAGAGAAAAGAAAAAAGAAAAAAAAAAGAAAGAGTGAGAGAGAAAAGAAAGAAAAAAAGAGACAGGAATTCCCTCTCTCGTGACTGAAAATTTTATATCACACCCTTCGTCCTTCCCCCCCCCCCCCCCGAAAAAAAGGTTCCTTATATACGTTTCCAAAGTCCGAAGCAGCCGGATACGGTCGTAAAGTATGCGACAGAGATCAGGCTCTCGCGTATCAGATGTGAAGGTGGGCTATTATTAAAAGAGAAAAAAAGAGAGAAAAAAAAAATAGAGAGAAAAAGAAAATGAAAAGACCTTCCGTCCTCCCCCCCCCCCCCAGGTCGCCGTGACGATAATGTAAATCATTCCAATCACGAAAGATGATGAGATATTTTATTTATTTCATTCTTTTTATTTATTATTTTTTTATGAATGTTTCTTAAGGACATGTCGACGAGAAGGATTGAGGGAGATTTTCCCGTGTTCGTGTCTCTTATGCTATTGAGGAAACAGAAGACGATTTGCCGTGCGGACCTTTGACGAAAATGTGTATAACAGACATACATATTCATACATGAAAGAGAGAGAGAGGGAAGAGAGAGAGAGAGAGACAGGGAGAGGGAGAGGGAGGGAGAGGGAGAAGAGAAGGAGAAGGAGAAGGAGAAGGAGAAGAGGAGAAGGAGAGGAGAGAGAAGGAGAAGGGAAGGAGAGGGAGGGGGAGAGGGAGAGGGAAGGGAGAGGAGAAGAGGGAGAGGGAGGAGGGAGAGGGAGAGGGCCGGAGAGGGGGACCTGATGGCGAGAGGAGAAGCAGAGATGCATCGGGAGAAAGACCGAGAGGGGGAGATGAAAGACACGTAGCGGGCAGGAGGCAGAGAGTCACGCTCAGCTTTACAGAGAGATATATCACCTGAAATACTCCGATATCCTTAATATATGCTTACTAATACTCACGCCTATATGACTATATATACTACATTCTATATATATATTAATATATATATATATATCAAATTTATGTACAAGCTCAATGTCTATTCTAGTTAGTTCCATAATTCTTTACTTATCTATATCCAAATTAAAACAAGGCTAATTTTCGTTAATCTGATGTTGAATTTGTGATTTAGTCCTTGCGTCACCAAGCTTTAGCGGTCAGAGAAACTGAATTAAGTGATTTCATTAAAATGAGATTGTTAATCTGAACTAATTAAGTATAATACTTTGAAATGCCACACAGTATTTTATTGAAAAAAGAGTATAAGCGTGATTTATAATAAAAAAGAAGTAGAGTGTGTGTGTTATGTAGTATGTAGTTGTGTGTTGATGTTGTGTGTGTGTGATGCTGTGAATAAGTGTGTAAGTGTGTTGTGTGTGTGTGCTGTGAGCTGTTGGTGTGTGTGTTGTGCCGTGCGTGCGCTGTGTCGTGCGCGTGCGTGCCCCAGTGTGCGTGCGAGTGTCGTTGTGCCGTAGCGTTGGTAGCGTGGCGGTGCGCAGCGTGAGCGATGCCCGATGTGCGTATGGCGGTGTGCGTAACCGCGTGTGTCGTGCGTTATCGTAACAGCGTAGCGTGTGGTAAGCGTATAGTAATTTTCGTTATAGATAAAACTATGATAGTACAAAAAGCACACACAAGATCCATTCTCTAAGACAATTTCCCTTTTTTTTTCGAGTCAAAAATACGACCAACTGTTACCCACGGACTGGGCTTCTAGCGGACGAGCAAGAAAGGGTCGGCGAGTGTAAAGGGGTTTCATCGCAGAATAGCGTTCTGATAAGGATGACCAAAGGATATCGTGTTAACAGATATACAGAGGTGTATAATAACACACACTATATATAAGGAGGGAAGAAAGGAGTCTGAATGGCAGAACTATCCTCTAAGTTAAAATAATGTAGGAAATAAAGAAAATAAAGGATGTCAGTAGATAGAGTTCCTATTAGAAGTACAAGGGCACCATGTCAATGTAGTGATTAATTACTTTATAAAAAATAAGGGGAAAATTAGTTTAAACGTGCTTTTTATGTCTATTAAATAAATAGCTATATATTTCTTTCTCATCTCTCAAGGAGCGACAACTGAACTTAAGGAGACAACTCTATCACTCAACAAAGGGATGACTTACGCAAGCGCACGCACGACGCACTACACACACACACAACCACCACACACCACACACCACACCCACACACACGTATCAACACAAAGGCCGACAGCATGCACGACACAACACACACACACCACACCACACACACACACACACAATATATATTTATATATATATATATATTATAATTTATATATATATTATATATATAATAATAATATGGTGGGGGATTTTTCAGATATAAAAGTATGATTTCTCCGAATTAGTATATCTGCTTGAAATACTGATATTTTCATTCTAGCGCCAAGCCAAACTCCCATTCTTCCTTTCTTCAATCCTCCTCCTACCGCCAGTCTCCTTATCGAGCCATCCTTATTTCCCTCGTCCCATTCTCTCCTTCTCTCGTCCTTCTGCCCCTTTCTGGTATTCCCAGCTCTCCCCTGTTTACCTACTTCCTTCCCGCCTCCGTTGTCAGACCCTCTGCATGTACCACCGCCCGCTTACCTCTCCCATTATATGTTCCCGTCCGCAAGAAAACGTTCTTGTAGAGCCATATTGGGCCCAAACCTCACATCTTAAGCTCGTCTCTCTACTCCACCTACTTTTCTTTGTCAATATATTAACAGTTAACTATAAAACTTCCATTTGTGTACTTTATTGTTTCTTTCTACTTACTTTTTCCCAACTTAATCTTATACCTTGCTCGTCTCTTCCCTTTCCCTCGCTTTCTTGTAACAACTCGCCGCTACTCATCTCTTGTACTCCATAACTTCCTGGCTCATATCTTCTCTGTTCTATCGCCTCTTAATATAGCCTTTACTCGACTTGTTTAAAACTTCTCGAAAATTTATCACTTGTTGACGCATTTACTGTTTCTTCTAAATGGTATCCTAACACACTCATGAGGATTGGAACCGTTAAATCTTAGTGCCTTTTTCCCCCCTATCTACGTTCACCTTAATATCGGGCCCTACGTATTTTTTAATACTTTACAGATTTTCTTCGCTTATCACAGTAATTACCCTTCGCCTCGCCTAACAGCTCATGATTCCATCTTAATCTACGCTGTATTTCTCCATTCCTTTATGGACCGCAGTAAAAATCACGCCCGTGCCTTTGCACTCTTCCATACTTCCCCTACTGCCTCTTCCTTGCCCCTCTCGCCTCACCCTCTGTTCCTTTGCCCTCTCCTACCCTCTTCTTTTGCCCCTCTCCTACCCTCCTTCCTTTGCCCCTCTCTCTTCGTTCCCTCTCCCTCCCCCTCCCTCTTTAACTCTCCCTAACCCCATCCTCCCATCTCTCTTCCCCAGGACTGCCGTTGCTGCCGCGAGACCCACCTCCGCGCGCGCGACGTGGTGCTCACCCACTGCTACGACGGCGACGGCAACCGCATCACTGGCGACAACGGCAAGCTCACCGTCAAGCTTCGCGAGCCAGCGGACTGCCAGTGCTTCAAGTGCGGGAATTCGATCCGATAAGGAGGAGTTCGATCCCCCTCCGATGCCCGGATGTCGTGTTGGAACTCCACTCGACGCGTGATTGGCCGTTCGACTTCTGCTCTCGATTGATAACATAGTTCTACCTCTGCGATTTATTTTTGATCTTCAGTGATAGATAGAATGACTTTTAATCACGGCCGTTTAATGAACATAATTATAGTTACAACAGTGTTACGGGGCAAGTGTCCAAACTCTCATTAGGCCTATAATTTAACAAGTGATGAATAGAGATTTATTCATCTGTTTCCACCATGGGGGGAATTCCACTGAAAATTTTCCAAAAGAAAAAAAGCCCTGCAATGTCGAGAGCACTCAAAACATTCACACATAATTTCACTGCTATATTCATCCACAAGCTCACGTTTTACCCCTTTGTCATTTATGTCAAATAATACTCATGAAAACACATGTATATCATAAACCAACCTTCCTTCCTTGTAAAACATGTTTATATAATGACCTAGTACTGTTTCTTAGGCTAGTCGATGTAGCATACTTGAAGAAAAGGAGGAAAAGGAGACATCAAAGGATCTGAAAGTGTGCGTGACGAGTTCCTTTCCACTTCGATTTTATTGCATTTTTTCTACGTCTGGCAAATTGTCTATGGCTTACTTGTGCATCTTGAAATAAACTGTTATCTAACAGGCATGATCAATTGCTTCTTTTATTTTACCTTTATAAAGACAACACCAATTAAACGCCTAGAAACTCCAGAGATGATATTGCAGCGTGGTCAAAATCTACGGTCCATGCTCGTAATTCTTCACACACGGGTCGGCTGATGACTGACCAATCAGTCTGTAATTGGCCAAGGCTCTGCGGGGGACTGTGCTAGACTTGGTAATTAATGAATAGAAACCCATCTACTGGCTTCTGACAGTGTTATGTACACATGGCACTGTCTATACCTTCCCTAGTTGTGGAACAAGCATTTCGGTTATTTGTGTTTGATGACGGACTAATCCCCCGAGCCTGCTGTGGTACTTGTAACACCATAATTTTAATAAATCCTTCCATGACTACACAGGAAGCAGGAATGGGATAAGTTAAAGGCCTGCTCACACGGACGAGTAACGGTATAAGTGACATCATACAAAACTACGAGGAATCTACTGTTTTACTTGAGTAGTCCGCCTGTGACGTCATCCCTGTTCGTGCCATGTTGTAGTTCCCGAAGTATTGTGCGGCTTTCATAAACGTTTGACTGAGCCAATCTTTGCATTATATTCTATTTTATTTCTTTACACAGAAGACAAGCATCATTCTACACAATATTTTCTAGTCGCCATGCTTATCACACGTTATAGCACTGTCGGGCACGCATATTCATCAACTTGACCTACTGGCCCGACGGACACGCCCGCTCGTCTGGACAAGCCTTTTGGGTCTCCTCTTTCCGAATTGGGAGTCGTTTCTTCATCACTGGTATCTCTCCAACTCTTGAGAAAGTCGCCTACTCACATGCACAAACGCAAGCACACATACACACACACACGCGCATATGTGGGTTTAAGAAATGAGTGATGGTTACTACACCTCCCCCTTGACTACGTCTTCTCAATGTATTCGTCGGTTTCTGTGTCACTTGTAAACAAAGATAACGGGAAAGAGAACAACTTTCAAGTCCAGTAATATCAAGATCACTTACTCAAGGAAGTATATTTACGAATGAGCCCTTTAGATTTAGTACTGTTACGAGAACATTGTCTTTTACTTTCCAATTCTGTTGGATTCGTTCAGAGCTTTTAGGAGATAAGGTGACAGATGTATAAGGCTATAATGCCTGAGGGGTTGATGGTGTAAATGCGCAGGGATCAGAGGCTTTGTCAACTAATGAATTAGTGTTAAGGGGATGCATCTATAGAAGTTTACACTTACTAATTACCCAGTTTCAAATTAATACGTTTTTTTAACCAGTTCCTTGAGTCATACTTTTGCTAGGTTCCTCCGCTCGTGATGTCATCTCTGCCTATTTATTTAATATTTATCAATTAATAAAATTTCTGCTATCATATAGGGTCATTAACGGGGTATTCAAGATTTAGCGATAGAGTAAGGCTAGGGGAGGGGGGGGGGAGGCCCCATGTAAGGAAAGGCCATACACCACTACATTAAAGCACTGTAGCAAAAATCTTAAAAATGAGTTAACAATTAGGACATATGTTAGATGTCAAAGGTTTTAGAGCGCTGTAGGTTAATATGGCAGTGAGAAGGGTAAAGCGGGAAGAGCAAATGGAGTACAAAGGTCGTTCATGATACAAAGCTCCTTTCATCCTTTTAGCACGGCTTTACCTCTTTAGAATGCGGATAGAAGGGGATGAAGAGAAGGAAAATAAAAGGGGGAGAAGAAAATACCATGCAAAATTAGTTGATGCAAGGGCTGAGGTCCAAGGTAGGGTGATCCCCTCAGTCTCCATCTCCTAAGCCCCCCACGACAACTGTTAATTGTTAGCTTTTAAAGGCACTACCTCTCTCGTAGATAAGGCTCAGGCCCTGCCCACACGCTTGGATCGTGCCCTAGCACTGTTGGGTACAGCTTGATCAGGTGGATGAGGCCCTGACTGCATCACCTGACCGGGTATGGGCAGAAAAGGCCTGTCCAGACGAGTGGGCCCAACCGGCGGGCATGCCTATTATCCATGCCTGTTAATTGGCACACCTGATGAGCAAGCCATCAAATTGCCCAAGCGCCCGATGAACGACCTCACCAGGGAGTACCCGGTAGCTCGAGCATCTGCTATACTGTTTCTGATGTCTTTTTTTTCACTGTATTTGGTTCCCCCTTTGCTAGTATGGTATAAAAAGTGTCTCCACCGATTCTAAGTATGTTCTGAATTTACTCTTGTCTTACCGTTCCCCCCCTGTTGTGTGGCTTCCATAAAGACCTTTTAAGCCAATATTTGAATCATATTCTTATCTTCATACATAAAGCAATATTCATGCTACACAATATGTTCACGGTAATGCTGGGAACTATGCTTATCGTATCGTACCTATCACACGTTATTTGCATCGGCGGGCAAGCCTTTTCATCAACTCGGCCGTGTGGAGTCATGGGCATTCCCAACAGAATTTGTGCACCAACAGCACTGCCCGCCAGACACACCGTATCTGGACAGGCAGTGTCCTGATAGGTGCGATAGGGGCATGGCCAGGTGACGTCATAGGCGGGCAATCTACATATTAAACAACCAGACTTTAAGTGGAATCGATTGTTTGGCCAGTAGTCTACCCATCGCTGACGCCATCACTCTGGCATGCCCAATTAGGCCCATTCCTCCGCTTCTTTGCCTCTCATCAATGGGCAATCCAGGAGAATGTCCATGCTGTAGTCAAGCGAATTCACCAGTCCGTCAATGTCACCAAACTTTTTCAAAACATTTTCTTTCCTGTTCACTGTGATAATGAACATAGAATATGAAAACATGAGAATAGTTCAACATGGCAAAATAGTATAATTAGATTTTGGTTACATTTCTTAATGTCATAACCGGGTAAAACCGAGAAAACCATCAAAGCCCATCGTGCACAGCTACATCTACTAGCCCTACCAAGGAAGAAAAGGGCATGCTAAACAAGCAGTGATGGGGCTCTATGTTGTCCCACATGGATCTTGTCAAAGCTGCACTGGTTCATGAGATGAGTGTAGTAGAATAACCATGGTGTACGATAAAGGTTACAATAGTGAAATATTGTGTAGTACAGGGGTTACCAACCTGGGGGCCATGGAGCAATAAGAAAATCATGACATTGAGTTGAGCTGAATTTTGTCTCGCCTACAGTGCCAACATACAACTCTCACGTATTAATATATTGGGATCTTTCCATACCGTATTCTTGTGCTATAGTACCAACACCATTAATAACTAGTAATGACAATATGAAAAGATGATAATCACTGAAAGGGGCCAGATATATATATTGGTTGTGGGCCACAGAAAGAAAAAGGTTGGGAACCACTGTAGTATAACAACGCACATTCAAGAAAGTCTAAACCTCCATATGGTCTATATGTAACCGCACGGCTAGCATCAATATTTCACCATCTTGTAAATTGGTTTCAGCTCCCACAGACATGCAGAAAGTCCATCAGCAGGCAACCTATTTGTCCATGGAAACTGCTTTCTCATATGGACTTGTCACTAACTTTCTGTAGTACTCCATGCCTTTGCTAACTGGATGAGATGAATGAGAATCTTGGATGTTTGCAAACTGAAAGTGCCCCTAGTACTCTGATGGGTAGTGCTCAGTTGAAATTTTATTTTTGGGTCCTTAAAATGTCAGCATGTATTGAACCAATATAGGTTTTGTTTTCATTTTTTAAATCTAAGATGTTAACATCTAAGCCTTGCATATAGTACCACTACACCCTCCCTGTTACTATCTCAGGGATATTCTTTTTCAATCTCTGTACTTCTAATACTGCTTCACTCAGCCTTCCGAGTCTTCACATTAGATAGATAAAGATAAATTTCCAATGTTCCTTTCTTAGCTTGCGTATCATTTTCTACAGGATTTGTTTTCAAAGGTGACAACACTTACAATATCAATGCAGCAGTGATGAATACGAGGCGATGCAATGCCATAGGCTTGGATATTCAAAATATGGTACACGGATAACCTTTGCATGCGAAGGAATGCATGGGATATGCATTATCCTAGCTTTGCTCATCACATGCACGTAAGTATGTATCTTGACAATTAAGTGCTCCTACTCAGTAATTGCCAACACAATTTGCTCCTTGGCATAATTAACTACCTAAGATGGAAACAACAAAATTTAGATTGTTAAAAGATTAAAGATTGTTTTAATTCTATTTGTTACAATTGGATATTCTTTGTTGTGACATGGTGTTTTATTTTACTTCTAAATCGCCCCGTGTGCAACGAATGGCTGGGGTGACCATCCACTGGCAGCTTGCGGGATTGGACGCTGGTCAGCAAGCTTGCTAGACGAACACCCTAACTACTGCACCACACAGCTAATGATGTCCCGTACCTTTTCCTTTACCCGGCTATCTTGTTAACTCCTCCATCTACTTTTCCTCATTTTACCTTCCTACCATTCCCTATTCTATTCATAAGATTAGTGTTCATATTGTACGCAAATGCCAGACTGCCAACACATGTGACTGTGCCCTTGCTGTTCTCAGTGACAATTGTGTATTTTTTGTACAGTAAAGATCTGCGATTCATTTTCTATCCCCTCAGTTTTTTATTTGTATTTCTTAATATGTTTTATCGTTTTTATTATTGTTGTTACATACGTCGATACAGTTTCATGCAGATCATATGAAAGTTTAGCCATGTTTTGGTTCATCAAAGGGACGCAGTGATTGCAGGTTTGGTAATCCAGTCTTATTTTATGTTTCCTGAGCTACCAACTCTACCAAAACATCTAAAGCTTTCTGTAACATGGTATGATCTATAACTTATATAATGTGCAATTTACATATAAAAAACAAACAAAAAAAACTGCTGTTGTATAATACAACACAATATTTACATATATACATTTTTTTCATATATTCCTATGAAGTTTGTTTTTTGTACAAAACTATATGAAGTGCATTACATAACATGTAAAATTTGTATTAAATGCCAATCCTTATGTCCGATAAAATCTGAAAACCTGTATATCTAGAATTCATTTTACTTTTGGTATAATGTTATTTCGCATATACACAATAACATCACATTCGGAGCAGTAAACAGTCACAAGCCCCGAACGCAAATTGATTGAAGCAATGCTAGGATCCAGAAGATGCCCGAGAGGACATTCGTCGACTAGCTCTTCCAGCATCACGTAGGAACATGTTGCTATCTCTTGGCTGAGAGGGCGTGGCTTCGGTAGGTCTTTCACATCACTGCGACCTAGACGGCAAATTTTACACTTGATTTTGGTCCTTGTGCTCAACACCTTTGGACGTCTAGGCGGAGAATCAGTCTTGCCAAATAACCGCTGCATTCTGCATTTCTTTGACTCCCGTCGTATGACTGATCCGTTTTTACTTCCTGTATGCTTGGTCTGATTAAGATTTTCATCTGATTGCTGATCAGGTCGTATGACTGACGTGTTTTTACCTCCCGTATCCTTAGTCTGATTAAAGTTTTCATCTGATAGTTGATCAAGTCTACCTGCAAAGAAAAAGTACAACGATCTTAGGATATGTATCTGACAAACTAAAGAAAAACAAAGTACTTTCCTAAAGAATGGTTTACCTGGTTGTACTTTGGTTTCCTCCTCTTGTTTCCTCACATCATCTCTGGGCTTCACATCTTCTTCGAGCTGTACATTTTGGACACAAACAGCTTCAACAATAGAGGTCTTCAAGAACGAATCTTCAAGTATGAATTCCCCTCGATCAGCAAACTCCTCCTTTATGAAAGTTCTCCCTTTCGTTTGGTCTGAAAGACCACAATCACGCATACCAATATCTTGCATAGCAGTATCTTCAGCACTTTCAGTTTTTACATTCTTGAAAGAGATGTCTTCTTGGAGAAAGTTTTCCGTTTTGATTATAGATTTTACATCGCTAACTGGTTCGCAATACTGTATGAGAGATTTTACTTCGCTAGTTCGTTCACAATACTGAGAGTCATTGCTGAAAACTGCAGGATCTTCCTCTAACTGTTCGTCAAGGGTAGGCTCTTCTTTCTTAATGGGTACCAAATTATGCACATTACGTCCTCTGGATCGATATCCAGAACAGTGGCCATGTCCTATCATTTCAGGCATTGTGCATGGTGTACTAACAGGATAGCTAGTATTACTCTCTGTCGTTGGAGGTACTGGGTAACTAACATCATCTTGAGTTACAGTGTAACTGAGACTATCTTGTGGTATTTGTGGTAAAGGGTAACTGATGCTATCTGGAGACTTTGAAGGTACAGGGTAGTTGACACTATCTAGGGACCTTGGAGGTACTGGGTAGCTGATACTATCTTGAGGTCTTGGTGGTGCTGGATAACTGACACTGCCCTGGGGCCCTGAACTGATGCTACCCTGTATCCTTGGAGGAGGTACAGGGAAGCTGACCCTATCCTGTGTCCTTGGGCAACTGATGCTACCCTGTATCCTAGGAGGAGGTACAGGGAAGCTGACCCTATCCTGTGTCCTTGGGGGTACAGGGAAATGGAGACCATCTTGCGTGCTTGGGGGTACTGGGTAGCTGGCGCTATCCTGTGTCCTTGGAGGTACAGGGAAACTGACACAACCTTGCATCCTTGAGGGTACAGGGTAATTGGCACTACCCTGTGTCCTTGGAGGTACAGGGTAACTAGCACCACCTTGTGTCCTTGGAGGTACAGGGTAATTGGCACTACCCTGATTCCTTGGGGATTCAGGGTAATTGCCACTACTCTGCATTCTTGTGGGTAAAATGTAACTGACGCTACCCTGTGCCCTTGGGGGTACCGGGAAACCGACACTGTCCTGTATCCTTGGGGGTACAGGGTAAATAGCACTACCCTGCGTTCTTGGGGGTACAGGAAAACTTGCACTGACCTGTGTTCTTGGAGGTACAGGGTAATTGGCACTACCTTGATTCCCTGGGGATTCAGGGTAAATACCTCTATCCTGCATTCGTGTGGTTAAAAGGTAACTGACACTACCCTGTGTCCTTGGGGGTACAGTGTAACTAGCACCACCCTGTGTCCTTGGAGGTACAGGGTAATTGGCACTACTCTGATTCCCTGGAGATTCAGGGTAAATACCTCTACCCTGCATTCTTGTGGTTAAAAGGTAACTGGCACTACCCTGTGTCCTTGGGGGCACAGGAAAACTGGCATTCTCCTGTATCCTTGGGGGTAGAGGCAAACTAGCATTACCCTGCATTCTTGGAGGTACCGGGAAACTGGCACTACCCTGCGTTCTTTGGGGCACAGGGACACTGGTTCTACCCTCCATTCTTGGGGCCACAGGGAAACTGGCTCTATCCTGCATTCTCGGGGGTTCAGGGAAATTGGTATTACCCTCAGTTTTAGGCGGCACAGAGTACGTGGCATCGCCCTCAGTCGTTGGAGGCATCGTATCCTCTTCCTCCAAAGACGAATCCTTAAGCAGTAGTCGCAGGGGAAGGTAAAGACTCGGATTAGGTGCACCCCAAGACCATCCCTTTCTGTTCGTCACGCCTGTCAAGTATGGCCACAGGTGATTGCTGGGATGATTCGCCGCCCACATCTGCAAACAAGTATTACAATAAGAAATAAAAATCCATGTTTTCAGGAAAATGCAAAGGACAAAAGAACAATCTGAAGCGCACCCCACTAGTTTTTGCACTGTATTATTAAGACAATGATAAAATATTTGTTACATTAAAGACACGACAAGGGCCACACATACAGTAAAAGATAAAGCTGTATCTTGGTGGTATAGAAAACAAGGACCAGGAATGACTGAGTTGTGCTGGTCGCTGGGACCGCCCCGGAACCCTAGCTAAATCCTGAGCTATGTTCCTATTGGTAAGTCTGAGACCGTCTTGAGCTGATCACGCACACAAAGACTCCATCTCGAGTCTCCACCTGTGGTGTGACAGTTATTCGGCCATACAGGTGCGATCACGTAAAGTTGGTACACCCTGGGTTTCGACGAACAGTAAAAGCGGGAATAACGTTTTTATTCACATTCTCGTGCTACACATACACATACACTCACATATATACATGTATATATATGTATACACACACACATATATAAATAATGCAAAACTTGTGTATGTATGTATGTATGTATGTATGTATGTATGTATGTATGTATGGTATGTATGTATGTAGAGAGAGAGAGAGAGAGAGAGAGAGAGAGAGAGAGAGAGAGAGAGAGAGAGAGAGAGAGAGAGAGAGAGAGAGAGAGAGAGAGAGAGAGAGAGAGAGAGAGAGAGAGCGAGGGGAGGTGGCTGCGATAAAGTCTACATGGCGAGACAGCACGAAGATTGCACGAGCAACACAGCGCCCTCCAACGCCATGCCACGAGGAGCGCCTTCGCTGTTCACGTCGACACCGATGGCCACCTCCCGAAATGGTCCCAAACCTCACCCCCCCCCCCCCACGACCAAGGAAGATGGCATTAGCGGCGTTCATTCCCACAACGAATACCTTCAACACCGCTACGGCGAACCACGAATATCCAAGGGCGCCGCACACCCGATTACCGACGTGACCTGACCACCTAGTTCTGGGATATATACACCTATATGTACCTCTGATCATGTATGCCCTAATGAAGCAGTAAATGCGAAAAAGGCCTTTGGCATATTTGTGTTTTCCTGTTCTTCGCTCCGCTGCATACATATGCATTCATACGGATATGTACAAACATATGCGAACGCACACAAGACCTACAGATATATATACACGTACATACACTAGACACACAGACATATTACACACGTACATACACTAATACAGATACACATATACACAAGACATACACACATTTCACACATTCGTACACTAGACATACACATACATAACATACGTACACTAAACAGATAAATACACTTATACGTACATTAGACATAGACATATACATGTACATACACTAGGCATACAGACATATATACCTACAAGCACTAGACATACGGAGATATATACGTATGTTCACTAGACATACAGACATAAAGCCATGCATACGCACACTATAGACATACATACATATGCACACTAGACAAAATATATATAATATATATATATATATAATATATATATATATTTATATATATATATATATATATATATACAACACATATATATTATATATACCACACACATATATATATATATACACACACATATATATATATATACACACACATATATATATATATACACACACATATATATATACACACACAATATATATATACACAACACATATATATATATATACACACACATATATATATACACACACATATATATATATACACACACATATATATATATACCACACAACTAAATTATACTACA
>NW_020870475.1:898550-914050 GCF_003789085.1 Penaeus vannamei | reverse complement strand
TGACACACATCGGTCATTGTCACTGAGAAGAAGAGAGGCAAGTCACCAGTGTAGTCCAGAAATGTGCGTGTTATTGCACACTCGAAATATGTTAAGTATCGACTGTATTATGTGAGTAGTGTGGCAATCAAGAATATTAATGAGTTAGCCAAAATTGGGGATCAAAATACACATTTTAAATGTAAAAACGGCTGAGACGTAAATATATATGCAAGAGGTTATTTTTACGATTATGACAATTGGGGCTTCCCAGACCATATTTATATCATCAGATTTATTCTCGTGTGATGAGAACGAATCTGATGATCATTTCTATAGCAATCAGCCGACGATCTTGATGTGCTAAGTTTCGATAGCAGGGGAGGTCATGAAGCATATCAGGGAAATTATGGGGTAAAACAGGATTAAATGAGAAGAATAGCGAACAGAAATACACAAAACTTGCACAAAAAACGCTAAATATCGGTTAATGAAACTACAGACCTTTGAAAGTCCATGCACCAATGCACCAAAATTCGAAAAACTATGGGATTTCACACCTTCCAACCCCCCCAAAACTTTCTGAACCCTAACTCAACCTAACCTATCAATTTGTGGTGCCGAGACTAAGCGCAACTGCCTGAGGGGAGGTTGATGGGAGGCTCCAACACCCCTGAGATACATTTTCTTCACCTCTTTATGTACTGCAAGATAGAGCTAAATCCATACTATAAACAATAAACCAAATACCGTTATATATCGGAAGACCGAACTGTCAATTTTCTTTCGCTTCTTCCGGTCGGTCGGTCGGTCGGTTTATTGTGGATCGTGGATCTCTTCGTTTTTATCACTTTTTTCGGGATTTGGGGTATTTGATGGCCTCGGAAATCAAACTGTGGTAGTTAATCTTAAGAACAACCTAGAATCGATGCAACAAACCTAGCGTCATAAACGCAAAATACGCGTTTGCAGGTTCTTCAGACTGATTCCTGTAAATCACTGTCTAATAAATCTTGAAACATGTAAATGAGGTATAACAACATTAACAAAGGCCTTTGAAAACATAAATATGGAACAGCAGACACTGACAATTAGCAAAATATTGGTTTGACAACGGTGTAGTAATACATGATCTACTTAAGAGAGCACAGGAATGAGTTAACTGGTCATAATTTTGTTTACATTCACAATGTCAACATGGCCAGCGACAGAAAAAGATGGAACGTTCTTCTCTCTTCATTGTTGTATAAAGAATTTATGCACCTTATGACACAGATGAAAAGTGTCTTACTTTATGTCAAGGTAATCATTCATATACCTATTTTACTGTAACTTGACTGACATCCGCGGTAAATTTACCGATTAGTCAGTCGATAGTCGTGTTCATTTTTATGATATAGTATATGGAATATTTTACTTGAACTTTGAAATATTTCTGCTAAACTGCCACCTCCTGATTGCTCGTGAGGTAGTAGTGATGTAGGTGCGCAGTAGGACAGAAGACAGTGTGCGAGCTGCAAGGCAACTTAATCTTTTGTGCCGAGCAAGTGGACATCCGCTGGAGCGCTGTGTGGCTATGTGAAGACACTTTCCGCGACATTTTTCCTTTATTTGTGGTGTTACCATTCGTGCCTGCAGTTTCATTAGCACATTTTAAGTGTTTTTGGTAATTGTTATATGCTATTTTGTCATTGCAGCCTGTTTTCTCACGGATATACTTCAAGCCATCACCTGATATCGGGACTTAGAACATCAACATTGTCTGCTGCTTTTGCGACGGAAATGATCATCAGATCCGTTCTCATCACACGAGACCATTTTTGATGATATAAATAGTCTGGGAAGTTCCGAGAAGTACACAAAACCCTATCCCTCGCTTGTAATGGTTAAAGTGTGGACATCGACACAGCCTTCTACAGCAGCTGGCGAGTAATCCTCGGATAAAATGTGGGCATGGGCAAAAGCCGGCCATTAACTACCTCCTACAGGAGTGGAGATACAAAACTGTTCATGTAAGTGGCTTTATTTACGAAACACTATCCGGTACTACAACCTCGAATCACAGATGCGGCAAGGAAAATCACTGGTAGTAAACGGGGTAATTATCTATCTTAAGTCCGCCACTCCTACATTGACGATTTTGTTATCATTGGATTCCTAGCACTGTCCACAATGCAAATATATAGTTTTTATTGTACGGAAACCCCCATATAGCGACAAACTTTTTCCAGGGAAAATGTGGGGTTAAATAACACTACTAATATAATCCTAAATGAAAATAACGATGATAATTCACATTATTTTCCCTTGCAGGAGGTTATGCCCCTGCAATCCCCCTTTGTGGAGCTACTGCCGCCCAACCCCCGCGTTACACAATTATAAAGGTATTGTAACATTCCCACTGAAGCAACATACTAACCTTGACATAGTCAGCATTGCATGATGAGAAGATTGTAGAATAATCAGGATGTACAAGGTATACTATGAACAGTAGAGCGGTGGTGGCCCGCTCTCCTTGGCAGGTTTTGCGCAGTTCTCGAGGTTACACCGATAGCCTCAGATGATGGAGTGGAATATATTAGAGTCAGCCAATAGATGGCAGTTATTATCCCATATAGTTACTGAAGTGACTATGTCGTCATCTATTGCAGAAGAACGTCGCCTCAAGGTAGAGTTTTCCGTCCTCTGGAAACACGAGATCCGTGTTTATAACCGAAATAATATTGTGTAACTTCCGTTCTTCTGGAAGCGTTCAAAACAGGTATGGTACAGACCTGCCTGCCGCTGTCGCGTTCGGTACTCAGCCATTGCCGCCGCGATGGCCTAATGTGGAGGGTGCGACTACTCTGAAACGGACTTATTGCGCATGGTCACCAGCCGATGTGCTTTCACAAAGGCCTCCTCTTTTGGGGAAGAGCCTGCGGCATCTATCAATTAGGTTAGTGCCATAAAAATCTAGTTCCGCATCTAGTTCGTCACGCCCCCCCCCCCCCAGTGGAAACAAATGTAAATTTTCATCTTTTTCATTGTGGGTTATATTATTAGTATTATTTAATCCCTGGAACCTTTCATACCCTCCCCTGTTACTGAGGTCAAGTTTGTCACTAACGGAAGGTTTCCGCGCAATAAAAACTACATAGATAGAAAATTATCAAAAGAGGTATCACAGTCTATCACAAAATATCACAGTGCACGAGAAAAAGAATCAAGAGTCCTCCCCAGCCCGCACTCACACCACTCCACAGTCAAGGTTACCTGCTAACTACCCGCTGTGGCTAATGAGCTCCTTTCAGACCTAAAACAGACCCATTATTCTGGAAGTGGGGCGTTTAAGATGATGTACGAGAGCTTTCAGAAGGGCGTCAGCAAGGGCATTAAAAATATAAGTAAACACCCCAAGAGGGCAACATGACCCGTTCTCATATGTGAATCCGCGAATCAGGAAGAGTTCGTGAGATAAGAAATACGTAACTCTTCACTGGAATGTTTATTTTGCATATGCCAATGTTAGTATTATATTACTGAAAAGATAAATTACTAGTAAAATAGACCAGATTGCGTTTTTATTTACAATATAGATTCCTTGAAGGTGTTTTTATTTTTAGTCCTGACCATTTTTCCGTATTTACACAATTTTCCTGTTTGACAGTTAGTCTCTGTACTGAATTACACATGGTCAGATTTTTGTACTAGCTTTCACAATGTAATTATCATGTGCTGACCGCCTGCAGTAAGCAGGAGCAGTTCTTGGTAATTTCACATAATAGTGTTAGCATATCTAAAGAACACCTGAAGGGACTATGCTGGCTATGCCATTGACTTTTCATTTGTATCGGCCGTACAAATTCCAAAACAAAAATGATTCTTTTCGCTCTTGGGACAGCCCCTTTATTGTAGACAGTTCTGTAATAAAGGATCAGGCGTTCAGTTTTCAGTTGTGAAAGATACATTATGCGTGATAGCATATACGTTGCATAAAGTAGGACGTAGATGAAAGATTACAAAGGGAACTGACACAATCAGTTTTTGGATTGCAGTAAATTGACCTTTCGTAAAAAAATAAAATAATAATACTAATAATTATTATAATAGTAATAGTAATAGTACTACTACTACTACTACTACTACTACTACTACTACTACTACTACTACTACTACTACTACTACTACTACTACTACTACTACTATAAACGCGACCGCCAAGCCGATAATAATAATAATAATAATAATAATAATAAATAAATGAATAAAAATCGCCATCAATGATTCCTCAGCAGAAATCTTTCCGTAGATAACCTGTGGTACAATTTTTTACTCACGTTTTGAGACTAAACTTTTAGGTTTTGAATTGTCAGTCAGATTCACAATAATTATTTGGATTATACTAACCCTTTTTCTACCACAGTTTTCAGTATTTTGTAATCTCTTCCCGCCTAGACCTCATTACCTCAGAATCCCTCCTGATAAAGATGCAACTATAGCTTAATACCACAGCAACTCCATTGTTTACCCACTAAACTGCTCATCACCATAAACAGTCTCTTTTGGTTCGTTTACTATTCTATTGTACGTTTTTATATATTTTGTATATATTTGTATTGTTTTGTGTTTTGTATATAATTTTTGGTTTAAATCACCTTTGTATTTCTGTTATTATGAAGCCAGAACCACTTCACATATTTAGATTGTCTAATGACCATTTTGTCTGGTTAATTTATAGCATTGATAATGAAGGTATAATCCTTCGAAACGTCTGTTTAAATAATAAAGATAATAAATTCTTCACAGCCGTCTTGATGTACCCCTTTCTCTCTCTCTCTCTCTCTCTCTCTCTCTCTCTCTCTCTCTCTCTCTATATATATATATATATATATATATATATATACACACACACACACACACACAGTACATATATGTGTATATGTATATATGTGTAGTGTGATCCGTCTAACCCAGGGGTCCCGTCCCAGTTCATCAAGTCAGTCTTAGAAGTCTGCCCTCCCTTGATGCTGGCGGGGGATACAGGCGCAAATAGACCTGGTTAACCCCTGTCAATTCAATCCCCTTAAGTGGTAGCGTGGGGGGGGGGGATGAATCATTAATATGGGTGTTCCAATGTGAATACCACTTTCTGACGTTCAGCCTAACCATATGGTAAAATTCATACTAAAAAGTAATCTATGAAAAATACAAAAGTGAAAGAATGTGCTAAAGGCACCGAAAATTACTGACTGTCGTATGCAAAAACTAAAAGAAAAGGACTTCCACAGTGGAGAGCCTGGCTGAAGGCCTTACCATAAAACAAAGACAAAAGCAGCAAGTCTGGCGTCAGAGCTGAAGACTTAAAACCCCTTAACCCTAAAAGGAAAAAAAATACGACAGTATAAAACCCGAGTCTGGTGACACCGAAACAGGAAAACTAAAACTAAAAGATCACTCAGACTTCCTACTTTGAAATGTTAAAAGTTACAAATAAAACAGAGAAACAAACCTGCCAAGTTCATTTAAAAATAAATAAATAAAGGATGTTCAAATTATTCAATAAAAATGTTCTTAAGATCACATCCAGCTCCTATGCAAAGAATATCAGGATCTCAGTACTTAACTTATATCCTTCAGTGATCTTCTCTGTGTTCGGTTCAACAAATATGGCGACACTGCCGGTGGTTTAAAGCTTCGGAGGGTAACGAAACACTCGTTGACGTCTCGACTCGTACTCTTTATTGTTTACATTTTCGATGCCCTGGTACGTCAGAGGCCAAACACTTTTACAAAATATATTCTCGTAATAAATAAGCTAAAACTGTGCATAAAAATGAGCAAAAATAAAACTAAAAGTTTAAAATAGAAATCACACGAACAAGAAATACAATAACTAAAAAGACCGAATAAACACTGTATGTAAAAATGCTTCCCCTACAACTTAAAATGAAAACTAAGTAAAAACGAGACCTTAAAACTTTACTGAATGTTATAAAAACTAAAATGAATAAAAGCTGATGATAAAAGGGTCATAAAAATGTCTCGTTATTAAATCATAAATAAAAATGCTCAGAGAAAACACTTAATAAAAAGGGGAAACTAAAATAAAACAATGAAAGTCAATAAAAACGAGAAAAAAAAGGTGAGACACATAACAGACAATCCTCCAACACGGCAGTCAGAGCGGGAGAGCGGAGAGGATGAGATGCAGCATCCAAGACCCCCTTACAGAATTCTTCCCCCGCTCTGGGTCGAAGCGAACAGCGGAGACCTGGAAGATAAAAGCAAGCCTGAGTCCTGACAAACACAAAGGAGCGGACAAAAGTTTGACAGGTGATCATAAAAGAACAGTAATATTAAATAAAAATCCCATCACCATAAAACAAAAATCAGGAGCATCTGGTAACATCTGGACGGTCTCAACACTCCCACGACACGACGTGGTGCAGTGGAACCAACAGATGAACAGCATTCTCTACTGCAGTGTGGCACACAGCCAAGGGCGCACTGACAATAGAGTCCCTACAGCAGGGTAACAGCAGCACTTGAACCAGCGTGGCACACGGCCAAGGCGCACTGAGTCCAAGCTCCCTAGCACACAGCTAACAGCTTTGCTTGATCCAGTGTGGCACACAGCCAAGAGCGCACCTGAACCAAGCTCCCTAGTTGGTTGAGCTAACGGCAATCCTTGGTCGGCATGGCACAAAACCTGATCGTACCAATCCAAGGCCCCTACAGCACACAGCTAACAGCAATCCTTAATTGGCATGGCACAAAGCCTGGTCGTACCAATCCAAGGTCCTAGCACAGAGCTAACGGCAACCCTTCATCCAGCATGGCACATAGCCTGGGCGTACTGGACCAAGGTCTCTAGCGCATCGAAGTAACAGCAATCCTTGATCCAGCATGGCACATAGCCTGGGCGTACTGGACCAAGGTCCCTAGCGCATCGAAGTATCATCAATCCTTGATCCAGCATGGCACATAACCTGGGCGTACTGGACCAAGGTCCCTAGCGCATCAAAGTAACAGCAACCCTTGATCCAGCATGGCACATATCCTGGGCGTATTGGACCAAGGTCCCTAGCGCATCGAAGTGACAGCAACCCTTGATCCAGCATGGCACATTGCCTAGGCGTACTGGACCAAGGTCCCTAGCGCATGCGTATTGTTTGACGGGTTGCTTGCGGGAGACGCCACTGGTTGGTACATACAGGTGTTGCTTGCCCTGGATCAATCCTGTGCTGAATGCCTGGGATGTGGCCCAAAGCATCCTCACCTCCATCAAGAAAGGTACTGTAACTACACAGGTCTCAGCAACTCCTGGCATTGATCTTCTCCTAAGTGATCCAGACCAGGCATCTGGTATTCAGTCTCCGAGGGCAATGGGTAATCTGGGATATTAGCAGCTTCGATTGCGGCAAGGGCTTGTGATGGCGGAAGATCATCAGCAACATCAGTGGCAGTGCTGCCATAACCAAAATCCTCTATCCCAAAGGTTCTGTCAAACTTGTCTTCCTCCCACTGGAAATCCTCATCTTCCCTTTGGTCATCACTCAAATCTGGACAAGCAGAGTTAAAGGCACTGGAGTCGGAAGTCTCGGAGTCTGGGGTTTCTGCCGTAAAAACAGACGACAGCATACTATCCCCAAACATGTCCCTTGAGTTAATCAAATTGGCCTTGTTGTGCTGTTGACTGCCCACACAGGGCATCGCCGTCTAGAAACGGTACTCAGCACAAACGGTGATATGCACACAGCTGTTACTTGCGGTGTAAACAAAACGTCCCAATCATCAGAGCAAGACCTTGCCACTACACCCTCCAAGAAACGCCCACTGTGTGGTGGAAGCTCTGTGGTTCTGTAAAAGTGCACAGCAGAAGAGATGTAGGGTGGTGACAAGTGAGATGGGGAAAAGCAGTTCTCTCCAGCATTCTCTGGAACTTCTGGTGTGGTCACTCTCACTACACTCAGCCGGCTGCAGGGATTGGGCATCAGTATAATTCACATGAAACTCCTGGCCTTCTAAAGTCAGGCAGGCGCTGTCATCCTGGGACCTAGAGGACAGGCTAAAGGTGGTTCTACTCATAAAGTCCATCCCCAGGAGTATGTCTCCAGGAAATCGTACATCACACACAGTGACCGTATGGTGCATTTCAAGGTCTGAGTTTAGGCAGAAAACAAGGGTTACCTCACTCAGGGTGTTGATTAGTTGACCAGACATGCCTCGCAGAATACTGAAAGTCTTCCTCCGACGTACGTAGTTATGAGGATCAATCCGCTTGAGAGCTTGGGGTTTAATAATTGTCGCTTCGGATCCTGTATCAATAAAGCAGCGGACTGTAGAACCACTAACATTGAGTTCCGCAACTGGCCATCCGGTAGGCCCTGTCACTGCCATTCCCTTCTTGAGAGGTAACGTCTTCACGTGAGGTGCTCCTTGGATCGAACCTGCCAGTGGTTCCTGGCGCTCACGAAAGGGGCAATCTCTCACCAAATGTCCTGGACCTCTGCAATGGTAGCATTGTCGTCATGGAGACTGTGGATCTAGGATCTCAGCCCTGGCTCTGCACTCAGATGTACCGTGAGTCCTTACCTGATGATGCTCACATCACCTCTCCCTGACAGGTGATCGATGATAAGGTGGACTGGAATGCTCAGCAGCTACCGGCATTGCATACAAATCCTGACCCCGTAGAGAGCGATTAGGGTGGTAGGGATTTTCCTCTGCTGGTGATCACTATGCCTTATGCCATTGCGTGAATTCCAGATGCGCTGTGCTGTTTCGGCTATCTGGGTTGGGCTACCATCTTCTTTAACAGAGAGAAAGTCTTGGAACCATGCGGGGATGCCACTCAGGAAGACCCTCTTCACTAGTTCGGATGGATCACCAATGGCCTCGCGGTGATCCCTATATCCCTGGTAGACGTGCCCTTCCAACTGCAAAAAGAAGTCCATTGGTGCCTGGCTTGGTGTCATACGGATGTCGTATAAAACCTTGTAGAAGTCTGAGGAGGTGTAGGTACCTCGGAACTTACTACGGAGAGCTGCCTTTAATGTGTCCCATTCTGCGATTGAGTCGAAGAGAGAGGAATTAATAATTAGCTCGGCTGGACCTCTGCAGTTTGCCCGTGCTGCCTGAATGAACATCTCTGACGTGGCTGGCTTCACGATGTTCTTAATTGTCCGAATCCAACTCTCTATTGCTTGGTTCTTTTTGAGCGGCTGTGAGACAGAAGTATCCCCCTTGAAGTGCGGGACAATTTCCTTCGTAAACACACAGGAAAATGGTGTGCCAGACAACTGAGACGAAGGATGTGCTGACTAGGGATGCTGAGGCAAAGACCTAGGCTGGAACTGCTGCGGCAGGGATGTTTGTGGGTCATACGTGTGTCGACATTCAGGATACAGCTGCTGCTCTGGTATTGGAGTGTGGGGGCGGCTCCGAGGAAGAGGCTGAGGAGGAGAGTGGTTTCCATTAATGCTGATGGTGGTCTTGAAACCTAGTCATGGTATGTTGTACTGAGGGGGCGAGACGGCGGACCTCTGCTAGCTCCTGGTCCCGCTGCTGAAGTTGACGATGAAGCTCTTGAATCTCTCGGTCTTGGGCACATTCCATGGGTGCAGGTGCAACACCTGACCTCTGTAGTCGTTGGCGGGCCTCAGTCAGCTCCCTGTTCCGTTCCTCTAACTGGCGGCGGAGCTCCTGAATTTCCTGTTCCTGGGTATGTACCACAGGCACGGGCGCAGTGTTCGTCCGCAGTAGTTGAAGGCGGGTCTCCTCCAGCTCCCTGTTGCGTTCCTCCAGCTGGCGACGGAGTTGCTGAACTGGATCCTCCTGGTCTAGTTCTCTCTCCTGTGGCTGATGGAGGTTACTGTCTGCTTGCTGTTCTTGATCTAGAGTGCCTTCTTGCATGTGATGTTCAAGGGCCTCTTCATGGCGCTGTAGTTGGGCATCATTTTGCTCCTTGTACTCCCGTACTTCTGCGACTAGAGTCGATCTTCTCCATGATCTGGTCAAACATGGTTACTTCTGTGACCATCATCTGAACAGCCTCGCGTACATCCGGATTAGAACCACCTGGTATGCGGCGTGGTGTTGGGGAGACTTCACGGGATGTTGGCTGGCTGCTCATCCGGATGTTTCGACACTGCTGGAGTCTCTGGTATCGCTCCTGCCTCTCCCTGCTGTTCGGCATGCCAGGAACGAAGCAACCAAATACTCGAAGCTCCTCAGGTACAAATACAAAAAGAAAACAAAACCAACAACAATCCACAGGATCACAAAGAAAGAGTTCAAAAGCGTGAACTGTTGCACAAAGCAAAGACGCTGCACGAAGCAAAGACGGTGGACGAAGCAAAGACGCTGCACGAAGCAAAGACGAGAAGCAAAGACGCTGCACGAAGCAAAGACGCTGCACGAAGCAAAGACGCTGCACGAAGCAAAGACGCTGCACAAAACAAAGACACTGCACCACCAAAAGTGAACTGGCTGGGGATAAAGGGGTTAATACAAAATAAATAAAAACATCCTAAACTAAGTGAGCCACAGTAAAACTAACTAGGCGAGCTGGCGATTAGCAATAAAAGAATCTAACTCTGAAAGAGAGAAGGTAAAAGCTGAAAGAAAAAGGCCAAGCTCTAAAAACTACCAAAAGTAAAAACTAAATACCCTGAAAACCTGTAAGAGAGGTAAAAACAGCAAAACATAAAGCACAAACACCAAAAGCAAAATAAATGGCTCACCAACGACTACTTAAGAGCATGCACGACATAAAAAATAATGCTGGACGTCTCAACATCATTAAGTGATTAACCAAGAACGTTAACTCATTCACTGGAACATCTCACCGCAAAAGCCACCAAAACCACTGTTGTAGTGTGATCCGTCTAACCCAGGGGTCCCGTCCCAGTTCATCAAGTCAGTCTTAGAAGTCTGCCCTCCCTTGATGCTGGCGGGGGATACAAGCGCAAATAGACCTGGTTAACCCCTGTCAATTCAATCCCCTTAAGTGGTAGTGTGTGTGTGGGGGGGGGGGGCTGAATCATTAATATGGGTGTTCCAATGCGAATACCACTTTCTGACGTTCAGCCTAACCGTATGGTAAAATACATACTAAAAAGTAATCTATGAAAAATACAAAAGTGAAAGAATGTGCTAAAGGCACCGAAAATTACTGACGTATGCAAAAACTAAAAGAAAAGGACTTCCACAGTGGAGAGCCTGGCTGAAGGCCTTACCATAAAACAAAGACAAAAGCAGTAAGTCTGGCGTCAGAGCTGAAGGCTTAAAACCCCATAAACCTAAAAGAAAAAAAATACGACAGTATAAAACCCGAGTCTGGTGACACCCAGGGATGGGAATTTTTCGGAAGCGTCCTTTCGGCCATTTTCTTTGAACAGAATCAGAGAGAATAAGGAATGATTCTTGAGGAAACTATTATAATACACAGTAAAATGCTATGAAACAAATATAAATTCGTTTTAGATTTATTTCAACAAATATATAACCTACACCACAAACATTTACATTGGAAAAAATTAACAAAATAAAATTAATATATATAACGACATCCATAGTAAAACAAATCACATAAGCGAAATCATATCTTCGCATGGTTATGTATTCATTTTGGCATATTCACTTAAATGAATAAGAGAAGTTATAGTCTCCAACTTGAGGTTTGACCTTCCTTTTCTTTTTATTTGACTGAACTTAGAGAATAGTCTTTCTACATCTGTGTTCGATGTTGGGAGCGCTAGAATTTCAAAGGCAAAATGCGCTAGGCATTCGTACTTTGGTTTGCCCATAGTATCTATGATAGTTTAAACATATTTGTAAAAATCTTCAACCTCACACTGAGGACTCCTATATTGCTCTGGGAAGGTCTCCCAGGCAATATCTCGCCATTGGTCAGCCAGTGCCTGCATATAATTGTTTATTCTTGGGACTTCCTTAGCCAGTTGGGTCAAAGATGGAACTGTCGGTCTGAGATTTGGATCCATGATATTCTTTGGCTGTAAGGGTGTAGCCATTATCCATAACGAATTATTTGTCAAACCGTTTTCTTATTTGCTGGCACACGGTTATTAGGAAGGTTCTACAGGTGGTTTTAATCTCTGTAACCAACTTGTGGTTTTTATAGTTTGGTGCTTGGAAGAGGCTGTGTACATCCTCCCCTAGGTAAATTTGATTTATTGGTAGATGAATGGTTTGGTCTGCAGGGTTGATTTCATTTGGTTTCATTTTCTGTAGTGCTGTTGGCTGGCAGAGATAATTCAGCAACTTTAGATATGAATTTGGAAGAATGTCATGGGCCAAGTGTAGTGTCGGTCCTTTGGCCTGAAACACCAAAGTCACTCTGTTCAGATGTGGCAACATATAATTTAAAAATTTCAGGTAGCAGTAAATGGCTTGATTATCCATGGCCTCACAAATTCTGTCAATTGATGACAATTTTTCATCAAGCCTGATACCATTAAAATAGAGCTTTAGTGGCTGCCACTGTTCCAGTAATCGTTCTACAGCTTGTGCTAAGGAAAGCCACCTTGTTGCTCATGGCTGCAATATTTTGTGAGGCTTGACCCCATAAAATACCTGATATTCTTTGAATTCATATTTCCTTTTTGCGCTATGGCAGAAAAAGGTGTAAACATTTCGGACCAGTTCTTCGCAGGTCCTTGGAAGCGTTTTCGCTGCTTCGCTGCTACACAAGTGTATGCTGTGAGCCACACACTTAAAGATGGTGATGCCAGGCATGTGCGCTTTTAGTCTACTGCTCACAGAATTTACAGCACCCATGATGTTTGATGCCCCATCAGCAGCAAATCCGACCATATTCGTGAGAGGGATCTGGTAGGTATTCAGGGTTTTTGTAATGAGGTTGAATAAAGACACCCCTGACGATCCATCATTCTCATCATACAAGCTAATGATGTCTAGCATGGACGTCTTAATTGTATTGGTCTCTTTGTCGAAATACTTGACAATTAAGGCACATGCTCTATCAGCTGTGCAGTCGGTCGTCTCATCTATGATCAGGCTAAATTTATTAAGTTGTAACTTTCTTGCCAATTGCTTGGCAAGAAGTTCTCCTAAAACTTTTGTTTGCTGCGAACATTTTTTTCTTTTGAGGGCCACCTGGGCTGCGATGGTTGAATCAGGGAACATTTTCCGGTTCAGCTCCAGGAGGTCATCGCAAAGACTGAAAAGACGGAAAAATAAACATTTAAACATAATAATCAGTATGTACCAAATATCTATATTTTATGGTAAACGCATTTGATATATTAAATTTCTCCATTGTATATTGCACAACACTAATTTGGAGTATATATTACCTGAACGGCAAGTTGTGCTCCGCTAAAAACAAAATGAAGAGCAGCGTTGCATGCTGCACAGCACTAGGAAAACCCCTTTGCTCTTCAGCCGCGCCAGGGCGCTCCTCGGGGGTGGCCCTCTCTTGCCTGCGGCTGGTTGCCCGCTGCCTCTCCTCCAGGGACACATGCTGCCTCGACGACCTGTGGTACTTGAGGCCGGTGATATCGACCATCAAGTGCTTATGGCAGACCTAATGGAAGACAAAGACTGAAATTAAAAGATTGTTTTGGTACATATACATGTACCCATATATGTATGTATTCACGTGTATGCCTGTGTATGTGCATGCGCATATGCATGTGCGTGTGTATATGCACGCATGTGCGTGTGTATATGCACGCATGTGCGTGTATATGCACGCATGTGCGTGTGTATATGCACGCATGTGCGTGTGTATATGCACGCATGTGCGTGCGTGCGAGTGTGTGTATGTGTGTGCGTGTGTGTATACGAGTGTGTGTGTGTGTGTGTGTGTGTGTGTGTGTGTGTGTACGTGTGTGTGTGTGTGTGTGTGTGTGTGTGTGTGTGTGTGTGTGTGTGTGTGTGTGTGTGTGTGTGTGTGTGTGTGTGTGTGTGTGTGTGTGTACGTGTGTGTGTGTACGTGTGTGTGTGTACGTGTGTGTGTGCGTGTGTGTATGTATGCACGTTTGTGCGTGTACATGTATGTGTTTGCATATGGAAGAAAGCTATTTGCTGTGTAAGTTACAGTGTATAAGTATGTTTTACCTGGCAGTATGCCCTGGTGGTGTCGTCTGGCACTCTTGCCAGCCAAGTCTTGAAGAGGGCATTGGAAAGCCAACTCTCCTGGAAGCGGTGTCTCGGCATGATCTGGAAATATAAGCAGAATAAGCATGAAGGCGTTATCATAGCATAATATGTCTTACTTATTTCTCTTATTGCCATATGATTTATATAAAACATGTAAACAAACTTTCCAAGGGAAATATCAGAAGCACAGTCAGAATACTAGTTTTATTACAAGTACTTATTAAATGTATTATCTCTTCATCTATACTATTATCATTGACAAAAAAGTACGGTTTTCTTTGAATGGTCGTTATTGGGATATCTCAATAACTTTGTCTGCCATAAAACACCCATATAAAGAGAACGTGATATAGGAAAATGTATAAACTATTCGAGGATAAGCAAATGCAGTTTAAAAGAAATACTAAATGATATTATGAAAGAGAATACTCACTTATTCGAAGGCTGTAGAGTGTCGCAGATAACCGGCTATGTTAAGGCAAGTTTCGGAACGCTGGGTAGGGTATGCCGCATAAAACTGACATTCAAATCTCAGTAATAAAATCCAAAACGTGTTAATATTTGCTTCAAGTATTTATACAGAAGGGTAAAAATACAAAACATTAAAAATATCCAATGTTATCATTAAAGCATAGAAATGCAAGAAAAAAGCATTCCGAAATTTCTTTCGAATGGTCACGTGACTAGGTGGGCGTGTCGTCTGTTTACGCAGAACAGCTGATTTTTCGGGCAAATCCATCCCTGGTGACACCGAAACTGGAAAACTAAAACTAAAAGATCACTCAGACTTCCTACTTTGAAATGCTAAAAGTTACAAATAAAACAGAGAAACAAACCAGCCAAGTTCATTTAAAAATAAATAAATAAATAAAAGGATGTTCAAATTATTAAATAAAAATGTTCTTAAGATCACGTCAAGATCCTATGTAAAGAATATCAGGATCTCAGTACTTATATTCTTCCGTGATCGTCTCTGTGTTCGGTTCAACAAATATGGCGACACTGCCGGTGGTTTAAAGCTTCGGAGGGTAACGAATCACAATCGTTGACGTCTCGACTCGTACTCTTTATTGTTTACTTTTTCGATGCCCTGGTACGTCAGAGGCCAAACACTTTTACAAAATATATTCTCGTAATAAATAAGCTAAAACTGTGCATAAAAATGAGCAAAAATAAAACTAAAAGTTTAAAATAGAAATCACACGAACAAGAAATACAATAACTAAAAAGAACGAATAAACACTGTATGTAAAAATGCTTCCCCTACAACTTAAAATGAAAACTAAGTAAAAACGAGACCTTAAAACTTTACTGAATGTTATAAAAACTAAAATAAATAAAAGCTGATGATAAAAGGGTCATAAAAATGTCTCGTTATTAAATCATAAATA
>NW_020870475.1:888550-893550 GCF_003789085.1 Penaeus vannamei | reverse complement strand
GAGTGTCGAAACACATAACAAGATCAAAACTAGTAGTTATAAGGTTGTTTTATGAGTAATTTCGCACCTAATGGTGTTGGTACGATACTTACTTGAAGACAACACCAGTAAACGCTGATGTGTCTGGGGCGTGGTATCTCCTTGTAATGCAGAGTGAAACTTTAAGTTGTTCCTTATCTCATCATGGTTAAATAGCCATAAAGGTAGTTTGACATAACTTGGTGGTTGCAGTCTTAAATGCAAGACAAGTTTGCTGATCAACGTGCGAATGTCTTGCATGAGTAACAAGTTGTGGTTGTATTTTATTCAGCACAAGCATATGACGGTATGGTACTATTTGTCTAACAGAGAAGTTCTTATCGAAAAAGGAACATTGTCATATAGTGAAAGGTTGCTGGCCCGTTGCTGAACATAACATTATACGGTTTCTCCGTCGTTATAGAGAAGTTTTAACACTGTGTACTCTTAATGAAATATATTTGTGGTAATAACTGGTAGGAACCGTGGCCGATGGCCAGGTGAGAGTCTTGGTTAGCTGAGTAATTACTGTTGACTGTGTGAACGTGATCTATCTACTGGCTTCGACTGAGTTTGTTATTTGTTTAGTGACCACTATCTGGCTTAGTCGTTCATATAGATAAGCGTAATTTGTGAGTTGAATCCTTTTGCTGATTCTTACACCTAGGCGGTAACATTATATTACTGGGCTTGGAGCTGTCCTTATTGTGTTGGAGTTACGTATGGCGTCAGTATGACAGAGATTGAAACGGGGCATGTTGGTGCGTTGACGGCGAATTTGCCAGGAGAGGAGGAAAGTGGACTCGATCTCAAGTGTATGTGAGCGCTCTTAGACGTTTGCACGATATCGATCACGTAGGTTTATATCTGCAAGCGCAGGCGGTGTCGATTTGTCTTACTATTATCCTCAGTCTTGTTGACTGAGCACGTATATACCGCATGTAGCATCATAGGACAAGGTGTCGCGAGTCGTGTATGAGCCTAATGGCTTATCGGTCTCTCTCGGTCGTTTGTCGTATGACTGGCCGATCAGATCAGCAGACAAAAAAACTGGAATGGATTGGTTCTCATCCTCTGTAAAGTTCATAAGTAATTTTCTGAGGATGAACTTGCTATTAAGGTAGAATCGTAGCTCTAGATAGATAGTGTAGAGATTATGTTCTTGGGTTGTTTAACCTATTTAGTTCGCGTGTGGTCTCATGATATAGGCAACGTTTGTTGACAATGATTTTTCACGCGCACATTCAAAAACTCGTTCCATTTGTTCTGACGGGTGTTTTTGGGTATGGACTAGTGAATGTGAGTCTGTTCTCTTAGCAGAAAGTCTGGTGGAATTTTCACCTATGGTATAGTGATTGGGTTGTGGTAATGGGAGATGCATGACAGGCGACACAGAATTGTAGCTGCTATTATATATTAACATAGTGCCTATATTCGAGGAAACTAATAGGTATTTCTTCAGGGAATGTTTGGTTGATTCGACCCGGTGTAGTGGAAGGTTCCATATGGTTTAGTAGGGCGCAGCGTCTGGATACCTCCGAGTATGTGTAAGGACGGTGAGGTGAGTATGGCTATCTTAGAATAATCTGTATTGTGATATATAATCTTTTAGTATAGATAGAACAGTGTTAAAGACTCTTAGGAACAAGGTCTAGTTATGAGTACTTGGTAAGCAACTTGTGGCCTGTCCTTTCTATATTTGAAATTGTCTTTTTTGAAGACTGAGTTTGTTACATGATGGTTACCCTCATGTTATATCTTTTTGATAAAATTAATCATATAGTTTTTATCTATATGACAATTTGTCTCAGCTGATAGAGGAACTGTCGCTGTTATAGCGAGACGCACAAGAGTATGCTCAAATTCCTAGCCTGATTAGGGGGTTTGATTTTAAGCTATGAGATAAGGAAACGAACTAAAAAGTCCTCTGACTATAATATTAATTTACTCTTCCACTAGATTCAAGTTTACTTTTGTCTTAGAGTTATAGCGTAACTTAGGGACAGGAGTGAAATTCGTAAAACGCAACCTTTGAACTACAGTTTGTGATGTTGTGTTCTATATTTGTGGGGTTGATCTATGTTTGTCCGGTGGGCCTCAGCTGGCAGAGTTTTTTTCTAGGTCGACGTAGGGGTCGATGTTAACAATTCGGGTGGAGCTGTTGGGGTGGTCGCTGTCACCGTGCTATTTTACTTCTTAGCACGCACCATGGCGAAATCGTCTGTTTGTTGCTAGATACTGAGTTGATGACGACCGTGTAGGTTTTAAATTTCCTCTTTTCGTCTGTCTATAAGGTAGAAAACATTCGCATCAACACTCTCTACTATTTTTCCCTTTTTCTACTATCTGATCGTTTCAGTATGTCTTTTTGTCTCTCCCACTTCTCTCACGGCAAGACCTCTTATATCACCTCGAGAGAGTCCTTTGCTAATTATAAGATGAAAACATCGAGTTTTAAAACACAATAACGACAGCATACTTCCATTGTTTTGGAGCCATGCTGGAACTCGGGCTGCACTTCACATAGAACTCATCTGACTATTTTTGGTTAGTTTTTGCTTCTTGTTGTCATTCTCCATGTTCTAATGAATTGTATTTTTTGTATTTAAATTATCCTTCGTTCTGCAGTTATGTATTTCCATCTTTGTTCTTTTGTAAATTTCTGTAGGGTTTCGTATATCTGTTTCGTATTTTTATCACTTTGTGTGAGGTATCAATTGTGTAGTTTCTAACGTGTGTTCTTCCTTACAAACCCAGAGTATGTACCTATTAATGCATTTATCATTTGTCTATTAGGCGGGTTGGCCGGTTGATTGTCTGTTATTCTATGCGGATTTTTGACACATTGGGGAAAGGACTGGGCGGAATTGGCCTTCTGCCAACGTTTGCGCTACCAGTCAAAGGCGATCAGCTGTGTGTGCGATTTCTTTCGTTGTGCACCTTGGCCTCGTTTTTTATTTTTTGCTTTCTTCACATCTTCTTTTCTCTTTCTGTGCTTCACTGGGTTCGACGAATGGTTCTGGGATGAGTAGTTTACGGGCGATATATATTCCGGGTTGGGAATAGCATGAGTGGGTGAGGGACTATTTATATGGTAGTGATATATATTATATATATTGATGGTATATTATAGTTATAGGTGCTATTTATGGTGTGTTTTTTAGGCAGTACCTAATTCAGATGGGAGCACGACTATCTACACAGCTAACACAACACGATTTTGTCTGCGGTAAGTACACACCACAGGTATTTTCGTTTTGTCCCGCACACTAGTATTATATGATGCTTGTGTGTGTGTGTTGGTGTGTCGTGTTGTTGTGTTTGTGCCTATTTATATATGTATCAAACATAGTATGTACCTATTTTGCAGATAGACAATTAGAAATTTTACATATGTACTGTACATATTATATTATATATATATTATTATTTATTTTATATACTTTATTATTATATATTCATTATACAGTATATATATACCTATGGGAATATATTAATGTATGTTGTGAAGATAATTATATTATTCAGGTTTAGATATACTGAGTTAGACTGACTACTGGCATAGTTTTTCACTTACTTGATTTTTTGATACTGTATACTATTATATAATTACTGGTTGTGGGTGTGTGTGTGTGTGTGTGTGTGTTGTTTGGTTGTGTTTTGTGTTGTTTGTTTCTGTTGTATTATTCACCAACCTCGCACACACAACTCTATTTTCATTGGTCCTTTTCATCTCAATCTCACTGTTACTTTATCTTATTCTCTTTACTACACCTATCACACTACATACCAATCTTTCTTTGGGTCATTTGCGTAGTAGACGGACAGGTCGCACGATCTAGTTGGTTCTCATGATCGAGTTGAGCGAGGTTACGAGCTTCGACTCATCGCGACGACTCACACCGATTCAGCACACTACCACACATCTTATCACTCCTCACATCTACATCTATCATTTTTCTACACTACATCACAGCCTACTTACACTAGCACACACACTCGCAGAGCACAGCACACGGCACACTTTGACTACTATTCGTTGTGTTGTGTGGGTGTGTGTGTGTGTGGCTAGGTTTATTAGAAGATAGTTTTATATTGTTTTTTTTGATGATCTCAGTATTATTGAAGTGTACGATACTGTGGAGTAGTATGGTATAGCTCAGCTATTGGTTAGTATTTTATATTATTTTTTATAGAGTATGTTTAACTTTATATATAGTAGTGTGGTTTTTTAGTCTGGTTTATTATATGAGTATGTATATTATAACAGTGAGTGTTGTTTGTTGGTTTGGAGGCAATTGGATGTATTTACTGGAGTGAATTTGGATTGGCTATTGGGTAGGGTAGTAGTATACGTTATTATAGTGATTTATTACTCTTATATATATTACTTATATTATATCTGTTGCGTTTTGAGTGTTTGTAGGCGACGTATGATACCGAGTTATTGAGCCGTGGCTTTCTGAGTTTGTGGCATTCATGCGACTTGATATTGCACATCAACATATATATATAGTTTTAATAAGCGGTGAGGGTATAGGGATAATATATACAGATACGGTATACTGAGTATAATTCTTATTTTATACATAACGTATGGTTACATAGGTGATGTTTGTGTGTGATTCTGGTGGGGTGTGTGTGACTGTGTGTGCTGTGGTGTCGTGTGTATACACACACACCTACACACACAACTACACAACACACACACACACACACACATATAGCATACAATATGTTCATATGAATATATTATATAATATATAATTGTACGTAGGATTTTTGGTATATTTTACACAAACCACACACGACACACACACACAGCACACATAACACACACACACACACCACTCTCTCACACACACACAACACACACACCACTATATACCCGATGAGGTATATAATAGAATTATATACTAGATGTATATGATGCTTATGTATATAATGTATACTTGTGTGTATAGTGTGTGTGTGTAAATATA
>NW_020870475.1:873550-876050 GCF_003789085.1 Penaeus vannamei | reverse complement strand
AAGCAACTTTTGTGTAAGAAATGGGTCGAGAGTGAACTTGATGCACTCGAGTACGATAAATTACTCGAGCTCTTTGTACTAGAGGAAGTTAAGAAAAGTATGCCTGTAAAAGTTCGCTCTCACATTGACGAACGTGGTCTGCGCACATTAGCCGAGGTCGGCAAAGCCGCCGATCATTTCGCTCTCACTAATCCCAACTACTCTTGCAGATCTAATGAGCCTTCATTCCAGTCTATCCAGCATAATGGTAAGAGGATGGAGTATAGTTCCAGGAGGACTGGACTGCCAGATACCCACAGGACTGTTCATACAAAGTCAGAAACAGGTGGTGATGAGAGTAAGAAGGTTGCTTCTCGCGGTGAGAATTTTTCTTTTTGCCGTTATTGCAAGAAATATGGTCATGCCATAAATGACTGTTTTAGATTGACAAATAAGCGTTCTGATAATAACAAACGTATCTTTCATGTCAGTGCTAATAAGACGACAAAGGTTACATCGAAATATCCTTGTGATAAACGTGGCCTTTTCCCTTTTTCCATTACTGAATCTAAAGTTGTGACACCTTCATTTAGACCATTTTGTTCCACAGGATTTCTTAGTGTCGATGAGTCGTGTAAGTCGTCTTCCCCAGTCACTATTCTACGGGACTCGGCTGCAGATATATCATTGGTACTCAAGGAGATGGTTCCTAACCCTGACTGCTATACTGGAGAGATGATTATTATTAATGGACTGGTAGGGTCCAAGAGTATACCCATATGTAAAGTCTACCTTGAATCTAAATTGATAACTGGGTACGTAAATTTAGGTGTTGTTGATAATATACCAAGTGATGGCATTTCGCTCCTTATGGGCAATGATCTAGTTGGTGATAAGGTATGGCCTTGCCCTGTAGTTTCACCTTGCCCGACAGAGAGAACAACACCGTAGATTTAGAGGGAGTATCCCGATCTCTTTCCTGCATGTGCTGTCACCCGCAGTGCAAGTCGTAGGTCCTCCCCTCCTACCAAGGCGCTTACCGCCGGTACTGCATTACCCAAAGAGAGCCTTAATGATATATTCACCGAGGATTTCACCTTGGCAGATTTCTTTAAATCATCTGACAAAGATTCAAACATTTCTGCTTCTGATAATTCTAATATAGTAAATTTTAAAGACATGCCAGTTACTAGAGAAAAGCTCATTGAAGAACAATATAAAGATCCTGAGTTGCAAACATTTTATGATAGGCTTACTGATACAAGTAACATAGACAATTTCAGTACCTGCTATTATCTCCAGTCAGGTGTTCTTATGCGTAAATATAAGCCCTATAATATATCTGCAGACGATACCAGTAAGATAGTACATCAGATTGTCATTCCAAAGCCCCTTCGAACTGATGTATTGAATATTGCACATGACATTAGTGGTCATTTGGGAGTCAACAAATCTTACCATAAGATTTTAGCTCATTTTTATTGGCCGAAAATGAAACGTGATGTTGGTTACTATTGCCAGTCATGCCATATCTGCCAAGTAAAAGGCAAACCCGGAGATGGTATCAAACCATATCCCTTGCAACCTATCCCTGTGTTAACAGAGCCTTTCAGCAAAATAGTTATTGACTGTGTAGGTCCTCTTCCAAAGACTAAACGGGGTAACAAGTTTCTGTTAACCATAATTGATGTGGCCACCCGATATCCTGAAGCTATTCCTCTTAGACGCATCACTACTAAGAATGTTGTGAAGGCATTGATAATTTTTTTTACACAAGTTGGTCTGCCTACTGTAATACAATCAGATCAAGGGTCAAATTTTACGTCCAGACTGTATGAACAGGTTATGAAGTCCTTGGGTATACAGCAGTGCAGGTCCACCGTATATCATCCTCAGAGTCAAGGGGTAGTTGAAAGGTTTCACTATACTTTAAAGACTATGATTAAAGCCTTTTGTTTAGAGACTGGTTCTGAGTGGGATGAAGGAATAGATTTGCTGTTATTTTCAGTAAGGGACAGTGTTCAAGAGAGCCTTGGTTATTCTCCATTTCAATTAATTTACGGCCATGAAGTGCGTGGACCACTGAAGGTCTTAAAGGAGTGCTGGTTAATTGAAGAGGAGGACATTCCAGTAGCTGCTTATGTGAATAAATTTAAGCATAGATTACGAACAGCTATCTCAATAGCTCATAATCATTTGGGTAAAGCTCAATCTAAAATGAAAGAACATTTTGATAAAGCAAATAATACTGAAGTTAGAACCTTCAATGAGGGTGATTTAGTTCTGGCTTTGCTGCCTTCCTAACCAGCCTCTTCAGTCTCGCTATACGGGTCCATTTCGTATTCTAAAACGAACGAGTGATACAAATTATGTGATTGAAACACCTAAGAGGCGTAAGAAAAACCGTCATGTACATGTAAACCTCCTGAAAAAGTACCATGAACGGGGTGATATAAAGGATGAGGTACGAAATGTTTCAATAGTTGTACCTTCAAACATCAGTAATGAACTTGTGATAATG
>NW_020870475.1:846050-848550 GCF_003789085.1 Penaeus vannamei | reverse complement strand
TCTGAAGCTGCTCTCAGTTTGCCCCACAGTTCTCTTAGAGGTATGTGTGTTCAGAAATTCCCTCACACCAAGTTAACCAAGCTTGGTTCCTTATTTCCAAGATTTTGCGGTCAATAAGACGTCTGAGTGCCTTGAAGGGCAATGTGTTTTACGGAGTAGTTTCCTAAACAAACGCATTCTTCATTTCAGTTCCTTAATTCTAGAGTTGTAAAACCAGCTGTGTTTGTGGTGGTAGAAGGTAGTGGTGGTTTTAGCAGCTTCCTTGACAACTCTGACAAAATCTTCAAATTGGTTGAGGTCGTCTGCTGGAGTATAACTCTCTGCCCAAGCTTCTAGCTGTTGAGTAAACTGTGGCCAGTTTACCTTGCTGAGATTCCACCGCGATATTGGAGGAGGTAGGGAAATGCGAGGTAACTGTAGAGTGGTTTTTATGGCAAGGTGATCAGAAGTGAGGAAAGGGTGGAAGGACCAGGTTGTTACTGATGAGAGAGATGTGGAGAAGAAGACTAGATCTAGTACATCTCGTTTAGTGTGCATTGCTTGTTTGGTATTAAGTATAATGAAACCTCTGGGAAGGAGTCAAGGAGAAGCTGGATGTGGTTTCCTGTATCATCTTATCTGCAAGCTGAAGGAGAGGTGGAGTCGTTCCAGAGGGAGCGATGGGATGGCTCATTTGCGGCTATGCCAAAAATTTCGTCCAGTTCTAATACACTACCGAGTCGAGGGGATCGGTAAATGTTAAATATAAAGAAGTCTGTATGGTGTAAAAACATCTGAATGCCCATGCATTCTATTCCCTCACCACAATCTAGTTCTGGTGTCAACATCTGGCAAAGGAGATTACTTTTAACAAAGATGGAGAGGCCTCTGTTCTGTCCAGGTTTATGGTGTGAGTGAAAAGCAGTGAAGTTTTTAATGTTGCAGGTGGAGCTTCAGAAGTATCTGCTAGGAGCGTGGCAAGGTTTGGTCTAAGGTCTAGAATATTCCACTGCAGGATGCGAATGGGGTGCAATGACAGATCTGAAGTAGTGTCACTCATGGTTAGGGATTGTTGGTGACACAAAAACTACATCCAGGTAAGGAGATAAGGTTCTTTAGTCCTCTTGAGGAATTTTGCTAATCTCTTCCAGGGTGCCAGTCTCTGATGTTTGCGAGATAGGTATCTGTTTTCTGAGTTGTGATTGTCCATACTGTGGAGTGGAGGGCTGTGAAAGAGGTGGAAAATCACACGCTGACAGGTGAGCATCTTCCATGGGCTTAGGAGAAGCTGAAGTGTGTTGAGGGAGCTGTGGACGAGGATCCGGTGTCTGCTGAGGTGGGGTTATTTCCAGAGTGATGGCGACTAAGATATTGTTGGCTAAGGCTTTAAGGAGGGAGTGATTCACTGAGCATCCAAATGCCATAAGGCCGAGCTTAATGGTATTGAGCAAGAATCTTCCGATGTCATCATTGTGGGAGACTAGTTTAGATTGCTTATAAGGTGCGAAAAGTCTCAGGCAAAGGAGTAAGATGTGTATGAGGGTCTTTGCTACCAGGGGCAGCTGTGTTTACACTGCTGTCATTCATGGTTCAAGACCTGGTTGGTCGGCTATTGTTGCTGAGATCTATTCCAGTCATGGAGTTTTCCTGAAAAAGTCTGACGTTGTGTTAGTATCATGTCAGAGTCCACTAGTTTGGGAAGAAGTGACCGCCTCTTTTCACAATGAAGATTCCATGCATGACGGTTTCCTGCACAATTTGGGCATTTGGTTGTTACTGTCTCACCAGCTTCAAGTTTGGCAAGGCAGTTGTCCATTGCATGGGAAACATATTGCACAACGAGATCTGCACTTGCTTTGGTGATGGCCAAAGCGTTGACACTTGAAGCAGCATAAGGGTTCTGGAACATACTCTCTCGTCTAAAAGGTTCCAAAAATGCCTAGCTTTATTTCAGTAGGTGGTGGCTTGTTTGTTATGAGGAGGACCTGGCATGTTTCTTCTTTCGTAGATCTTGTAACACATCGTGTTGCAGAAACTACAATTGGTAGCTCAGTTAGTCTGTTGATTGGGAATCCTAATGGAAACCGTTCAAGAATGGCCTTATACCTCTTTGGTGCTGGGATAAAAGGCGAGATGTGAACTACCTTACCTGATGATAAGGTAGTAAGTGAGGTCAGAAGATCTTTGGTGGAGTTACTCTTTGCTGTGACGATGAAATTGCCATCTTAGGTTATGGAGGTGGTCACATCCAAGAATGGGTATTCCTTCTCTATGGCAAATAGGGCTTCGACGGCAGTAGGAAAATCAGAGGACTTGCTAATGAGGAATTTGGAAGAAGGACCAGTAGTGAGATTTTCTGGAATAGTGGTGTCAATTGGCTCAGAGTTGTCTTGATTTTGGTCTCCCTGGGCTAGATCAACATTGTCGTCAGAAGAGCGTTCTGCAGCTGCAAGAGTCGTAATTGTCCCTGCCATCGAGCTGGGATCATCCTGGTTTTCTGGGGGAGAAGTTGTCCTCTTTT
>NW_020870475.1:823550-828550 GCF_003789085.1 Penaeus vannamei | reverse complement strand
TAGTAGAAGTAGTGGTACTATTTGTTTTTTTATCATATATATATACACATATATGATAATATCATCATTAGCAGTGGTAATAGTATCACTAGGATTATTATCATTTTTGTTTTTGTTTTCAAGATAGGATTACAGATAATGATGATGATGATGATGATGATCATCATCATCACTATCGTCATGATAATGATAATGATAATAAAACAAAATAATAATAATAGTAATAATAATAACAATAATGATAAGGACAATGACTATAATGATGATAATGATGATGATAATAATGATATTAACTGTCATCATTAGGATAATGGCAATAATGATGAAGGTAATGATAACAACAATAATGATAAATAATAATAATGATAAATAATTGTAATAATAATTGTAATGATTATAACAGTAACAAAAATGATGATAATAATAATAATAACAATAACAAAAGTAATAATCGAATTCTCAAGTATGAAAATAATAAAAAAACTATGATGATGATAATAATAATAACAATACTGATAATGATATCAACAGTTATCATTGTTATCATTCAAATAATTTTTTATCGTTGTTATCAATATAATTATCATCTTTATTTTCTTTATTGTTATTATTTATTCATTATTATTATCATCATTATTATCATTATCATCATTATCATTATCATCATTATTATCATTATTATTATTATTATATTATTATATCATTATTATTATTATTATATTATTATTATTATTATTATTATTATTATTATTATTATTGTTGTTGTTGTTGTTGTTGTTATCATTATCATATTATATCATTTATCATCATTATCATTATTTATTATTATATTATTATTATCATTATCATTATCATTATCATTATCATTATCATTATCATTATCATTATTATTATTATCATTATTATTATTATTATTATTATTATTATTATTATTATTATTATTATTATTATTATTATTATTATTATTATTATTATTATTATTATTATCATCATCATTATTATTATCATTATTATCATTATTATTATCATTATTTATATTATTATTATTATTATTATTATTATTATTATTATTATATTATTATTATTTATTATTATATATTATTATCATTATATATTATTATTGTTGTTTTTATTATTATCATTATTATCATTGTTATTTTCATTATTATCATTATTATCATTATTTTATTATTATTATCGTTATTATTATTATCATTATTATCATCATCATTAGTATTACAGTTATCAATACTATTATAATTATCATTATCACGATCATAATTATCATTATGATGGTGACAATTATTTTCATTATCATAATCATTGTTGTCATTATTATTGTTATCATCATTATGATGATGATTATTATTAATAGTATCATTACCTCCGAAGCAGATTATGTCTTTGGTAGTGTTGGTTGGTTGGTTAGTTTGTTTGTTATCAGGATAACTCAAAAGACTAAGAGTAGATTTTTAAAGATTTTTTATCAGAGGTATGTCTTAGATTGTCTTGGATCCCATTAAATCAAGATGTTGATCCGGATCCAGAGTCTTTTAAAAGATTGCATTAGTTAGCCCTATATACAGGGGGGACTATTATTGTCATTGCCTTTTGCTACCTCCACCAAGGTTATATGTACTTGAGAAAGGGGCGATTTAATGTGATTCTTATTGCATTGTTTTTATCATTATTGTTATTATCATCACAACTATCATTAACATTACTATCACCATTATCATCATTACTTTTATCATTATCATCATCACTATTATCATTATCATCATTACTTTTATCATTATCATCATTACTATTATCATTATCATAATTTATCAGTAAAATTATTATCAATTATCATTACCGTTAATATCACTTACTATTGTCTTTAACAAATGATGTTAACATTATCACTAATATCATCATTATTTTCCTCGTTATCACTATTATCGTTACTATTATCATTATTATAATCCTCATCACTACAATCCTTCTGATCATTATTATTATTACTATTATAATTACCATTATTACCACCATTATTATTATCATCATTAATATCATCATTGTAAATACAGTTTTCATTACTTTCATCATTATCTTTATTATCATGTTTATTATATTCTTCATCATTAGCATAGTTATTATCATGAATCATTATTCAGCTTACTATCAACGTCAGTATCATTATTATTATCGGCATCATTACTTTTATTATTAGCATCATTACTTCTGTTTCTGTTATCATTAAATTCATTATTATTATTATCTTATTATAATCATCATAAGTACTTGTCTCGTTATCATTATTATTTTTTGTTATTATTATTGTTATCATCATTATTATTATTATTATCATTATTAGTAATATTATTATTATCAATATTACTATTTTTTATATTAACATTATTATCATCATTTCATTACCATTATCATTATCATTATCATTATTATTATAATTATTATCATTATTATTATTATTATTATTATAATCATCATTATTATTATCATTATTATTATTATTATTATTATTATTATTATTATTATTATTATTATTATTATTATTATTATTATTGTTGTTGTTGTTGTTGTTGTTATTATTATTTATTAATATTATCATTATTATTATTATTTATTATTATTATTATTATTATTATTATTATTATTATTATTATTATTATTATATATTATTATTATTATTATTATTATTATTATTATTATTATTATTATTATTATTATTATTATTATTATTATTATTATTATTATTATCATTATATTATCATTATTATTATTATCATTATTATTATTATTATTATTATTATTATTATTATTATTATTATTATTATTATTATTATTATTATTATTATTATTATTATTAAAAGGATGATAATGATAATACTGATGATGCTAAGAAGGATGAGAATAATAATGATAAAAAATGATGATAAAGATGATCATAATGATAATACTGATAATATATAATGATAAATTAATGATAAATATAATAATTAAATATAATAATATATATAATAATGATAAATATAATAATGATAAATATAATAATGATAAATATAATAATGATAATGATAATGAGAATGAAAGAGATAAAGATAATGATGATGATGATAATCATAATGATGAGAACAAAGATAATTATAATGATACAGGTAAAGATAGGTGGTAATGAAAATGATGAAGATAATGATAATGATAATGATGATAATGATAATTATTATAATGATAATGATTATAATGATGATGGTAATGATAATGATGATAATAATAATGATAATAATGGCGATAATGATAATGATAATAACAATGATAATTGTAATAATCATGATAATGATAATAATGATAAGAATAATGATAATGAAAATAATTATCATGGAAACAATGATGATAATAATGTTAGTGATGATAATGCTAATGATGATAAGGATAATGGTGAAAATGCTCATGATAACGATAATTATAATGATAATAATAATGATGATAATGATGATTATAATGACGAAAATTATAATGATAATAATGAGAGCAATGATAATGATGATGATTTCGATAATAATGTTAATGATGATAATGCTAATGCTGATAACGATAATGATGATGATAATGGTGATAACAATAATAATGAAAAGGATGATTAAAATTATGATAATGATAATGATGATAATAATGATAATGATAATAATAATAATGATAATAATGATAATAATGATAATGATGATAACGATAATAATGATAATGATGATAATGGGGATGATAATGACGAAAATTATGATGATGAAAATTATTTGGATAATGATAATGATGATGATGAATAATGATGATGATAATGATGATGATGATAATGAATGATGATGATGATGATGATGATGATGAATAATGATAATGGTACTGATAATAATGATAATGGTACTGATAATAATGATAATGGTACTGATAATAATGATAATGGTACTGATAATAATGATAATGGTACTGATAATAATGATAATGATGATAGTGATACTGGTGATAATGATAATGATGATAATAATAATGATCATACTGAGGATAATGGCGATAATAATAATATTTATGATAATGACAATAATGATAATGGTGATAATAGTAATTATGACAACAATGTTAATGATAAGAAATGATAAAAATGATGATGATGATGCTAATGATGATGGACAATAGTGATAATAAAAAGAATGATAATAATAACAATGATAATGGTAATCATAATATTGATAATGATAATGATGAAAATGATGAAAACAAGTTTAATAATGATAATGATAATGCTGATAATGATCATGATCCCAGTCATGATAATAATAATGATAGTAATGATAAAAATGATGATAGTGATATTGATAATAATGATTATAATAACGATTATAATAATAATGATAATAATGATAATAATGATAATAATGATGATAATGATATGATAATAATGATCATAATGATAATGATGATAATAATGATAATGATAATAATGATAATGATAATAAATAATATAAATGATAATGATGAATATAATGATAATGATAATGATAATAATGATAATGATAATAATAATAATGATAATGATAATATAATGTATGATAATAATGATAATGATAATAATGATAATGATAATGATAATGATGATAATGATAATGATAATGATAATGATAATGATAATGATAATGATAATGATAATGATGATAATGATAATGATAATGATAATGATAATGATGATAATGATAATGATAATGATAATGATAATGATAATATGATAATGATAATGATAATATGATAATGATAATGATAATGAATAATGATAATGAATGATAATGATAATAATGATAATGATAATATAATGATAATAAATGATAATGATGATAATGATAATAATGATAATGATAATGATAATAATGATAATAATGATAATGATAATGATAATGATAATGATAATGATAATGATAATGATATGATGATAATGATAATAATGATAATGATAA
>NW_020870475.1:801050-803550 GCF_003789085.1 Penaeus vannamei | reverse complement strand
TGGCCTCCGTGGGCGTAGGCCCGAGGTTAAGGTAAGTTAATTTTAACGGATATTTTATTTTAAAAATTTGTAAAACTGTAAACTTTCTTTTATAATGTTTGTCAGTTTACTTAGAAGTTATACCTTCGGAATAGTTATTACTAGCTCTAGGAGGATGGACCGACTCTCGCAGCGACAAGTACTCCCGGCTGGTGTCGGAGCCGCAGCGTCGCGCCGCCTTCGTCAGCCACGTGGTCTCCTTCCTGCAGGAGTATGGCTTCGACGGACTGGACTTGGACTGGGAGTACCCGGGGTACCAGAGCTCTCCTCAGGATAGGGAAGGTAAGGGCTCAACGCGTGCCTCCTTTTAAACAGATCTGTGGAGAGGTAAAATGTGTTCTCTTCATTCCTTTGCAAATGTTCCCCCTACTCATAACGTCTGGCTCCTTCAGGGTTCCGCCTGTGGGTGGAGGAGCTCCGCGCTGCCTTCTCGCCCCACGGCCTCCTGCTGACGGCGGCCGTGTCCGCGGGGAGGGACGTGATCGATCGGGGCTACGACGTCCCCGCCGTGGCGGAGGCGCTGGACCAGATCCACCTGATGAGCTACGACTTCCACGGGTCCTGGGAGGGGCGGGTCGCCCACCACGCGCCGCTGTTCCCCGCCCCCGGCCAGGAGAAGGAGCTCTCGGCTGACTTCGCCGTCAGGCACTGGATCAAGAGGGGCGCGCCTGCGTCCAAGCTGGTCCTGGGCGTCCCCTTCTACGGCCGATCCTGGACCCTGGCAGGCGCCGACGCCTCGAGCGGAGCGCCGGCTTCTGGCGCCGGGCGCCCTGGACCTCTGCTGAAGATGTCTGGCGTGATGTCGTTCTACGAAATCTGCCTCGCGCGCGTTCGCTTCGGGTGGCCGAAGGTGCAGCACAGGGACGGGCCGCACCTGACGTTGCGTGACCAGTGGGTTGCCTACGATGATGTGAACGAGGTCGTGAAGAAGGTGAGATCCTGCACTGTGGAGTCTGAGATACTCCAGAAAATGCCTTACAATGTCTGTGATAAAACATGCATTATAGATGTTAGTAAAAGTAGATGAGCAGCAATGTCACTAGAATTATATTTTCATGATATTGATAAGGACTATAGTAATAATAGTAATAAAAAAACTAATGAAAGTAATGATAAATACGATGTGTTATCATTGCAATTTATCACATGTTATACTACCATCAACATTGTTGTTACATTATATTGGGTGATACAAATGATATCATTTATCATCATCACCATTTGTTATCACCGGTTTACCAATATAAGCATTGTGCATCCACAGTTAACATTTTTATGAAAACTTCCCTGATGATTGAAAACTACAAGGCCTCTCTTGCCTGGAGTCTCCTGGAGTCTCCCCTTAATCTCAATATCCTGACTCTAAGGTTTCTAAGTTTTCAACTAATTGAAAATTATGATATGGAGAAGAATAACAGTGTTGATGATTATATTGATAAAAGTCAGACACGATAATGATATTGATAGTGATAATGATAATGACAATAGTAAGAATAGTGGTAATGATAATGATGATTATTGTGACAATACCACTACTAATAATGATAATGATAAAACTAATGATAATGTCAGAAATGCTAAGAATAGTAACAACAACAATAATAAGAATAGCAGACATTGACAACATTAGTATTAATAATAGCAATAATGATCATAGTACTAATGATAATGACAATAATGATAATAATAATAATGGTAACGACAATAGTAATAATGATAATGATAATACTATTAATAGTAATAATTATTATTATAATGATAATTATAATAATAATAATAATAATGATAATAATAATGATAATAATAATAATAATAATAATAATAATAACAATATTAGTAATAACAGTAATAATGATGATAATAATGTTAATTATGAGGATAATTGCAATAGTAGAAGCAGTAGCAATGATGATGGTAACTGTAGTTATGAAAATGTTTCTTACATTACAACTATAATGATAGTAATAACAAATATATGAACGACATCGATTACAAGGATGATCATGATAATGATAGATATACTACTACTAATAATGATAATGATAATGATAGTAACTAATGATAATAATAGTAATCATAATGACAGTAACGATAATAATGATAATAGTAATAAGTATGATGATGATGATGATGATGATAACTTATTGTGATGATAAAGATGTTAGTACGGATGATAACAATCGTAACACTAACGATAACAGAAGTAATAATCATAACATTTATGCATATGCTAATGTTAATGCTAAAAATAATAACAAGAAAAAGAATCATAATAATAACAATAATAGCGATGATGATAATGGCGATGATGATATTGCCGACGAGGATTAGAATGATATATATAACGATATATATAATGAATATATAATGATAATAGCGAATATGCAAATACCAATAATGCTACTGGCGATCAATGACAATGAATGACAGTGACAATGTCATCATCAATGCTTATCATTAT
>NW_020870475.1:781050-783550 GCF_003789085.1 Penaeus vannamei | reverse complement strand
GACGGCAACACTCCTCAAGGACGACTCCGATACAGACTGGTACTAACTCTCTAATTCTTTTCGCTTGGGTCTTTCCTTTGTCATGTCTCGCCCCTGCCTGCCACTGGGAAGCTGAAATCACGCACCTGAAGGCGTTATATAATAGATGTGGAGACTTTATTGGCCATTCTCTTAATGCTCGCCGCGTATATTGCTGCTGCGGACTTTAAGACCACTAAATTCCCCAATGCTGCGCTGCTCTCCCGATAATACAAAACGCCTTTTTTTAAGAGAAAACGTTGAATGAGAACATAAGCAAATGACCACATTGAAATTTCTACTAATAAGCGCCCAATCCAAAGAGTCGGACCGCATAACCACGAAGAGCAGAGCAGGCACACGCGATGCCCGTGTCCATCAGCGGGGAAAGCCAGACAGGCCGAGCTCGGGGAGGCCACGGGGGGTCCCAGGGCAGCTCGTGGGTTGGGATGAGGATCTGTCGCCAGTTGGAGAAACGGCATCTTGACCTTATCCTTTTACGATGTCTGCCATTTATATTTTGAATTTGGCAACAAATTTGTAAGCAATTCGCATTCCAGAAGCGCTCCTAACTGTTTAAGTGCAACATTTATCAGTTATGAAAGCCAAAGGAATGTGACGATCGCGGCAGAACAAGTGAAGGCAACGAGAGTTTTGATAAACCGGGCGCCCTCCTCAGCCTACTCACACATTTTCAACATTACAGTTAACCTAGAGAGTACTTCGCCCATCCGGTAGGCACAGCAGACCTCTTCCTTTTCACATTCCTATTTTCTGTCTTTGTCCCTCTTCCCCGATTTCTCCGTCCTTTGCGATTCCCCGCCGTTTCACAACCGAGCCTTCCACGCTTAATGACTCCCTGGTCAGGCGGAGCCCGTGCGTCAGTCGTAAGCCCCGATGTTTCTCCCTCGTCCGGCCGTGGTAACTGCCACAAGTATAGCACAACACACTGACAAAGAGGCTGGACTGCAGGAGCAATGGGTATGACGCGACTCAACAAAAGCTCACAAGGATAAGGGTGCGTAATCTGAGCGGACCCAAGTGTTTAGGGTTCAAAGTACTGATTTTATTTCTTCGCGCCAGGCGCAACGGCAGAGACCCTCTGGGCACGAAGGCCGCCCGAGCCTGCCGCCTCTTCCCTTGACATGACCATGTCGCCGCGAAGTCTAGCCCTTGACAGGAGGAAAAGACGAAAGTGGAAAAGAAAACCAGTATAAACACAAAAAATATTAAGACACACAGAGAGAGATAGAGATAGATAGATAGAGAGAGAGAGAGAGAGAGAGAGAGAGAGAGAGAGAGAGAGAGAGAGAGAGAGAGAGAGAGAGAGAGAGAGAGAGAGAGAGAGAGAGAGGGAGGTAAGAATGGAGGAAGGGGGAGAGGGAGAGAGAGAGAGGGGGGGGGCAGGGAGAGAGAGAGGGAGGAGAGCGAGAGAGAGAGGGGGGGGGGGAGAGAGAGAGAGAGGGGGGGAGGAAGGAGGAGAGGGAGGGGGTGGGAGGGAGGGTGGGAGAGAGGGAGGGGAGAAAAGAGGAGAGAGAGAGGTGGGGGAGGGAGGGAAAGGGGGAGAGGGAAGGGAAAGAGAAAGAGAGAGAGAGTGGGGGGAGGGAGGAAAGGAAAAGAGAGAGAGAGAGGGAGGGAGGAAAGGATGGAGGAAGGGGGAGAGGGAGAGAGAGAGAGAGGGGGGGGCAGGGAGAGAGAGAGGGAGGAGAGCGTGAGAGGGAGGGGGGAGAGAGAGAGAGAGAGGGAGGGAGGAAGGAGGGAGAGGGAGGGGGTGGGAGGGAGGGAGGGAGGGAGGGAGGGAGGGAGAGAGGGAGAGAGGAGAGAGAGAGAGAGAGAGAGAGGGGGGGGCAGGGAGAGAGAGAAGAGGAGAGTGGAGGGAAGGAAAGGGGGAGAGGGAAGGGAAAAGAAAGAGAGAGAGAGGTGGAGGGAGGGAGGAAAGGGGGAGAGGGAAAGGGAAGGGAAAGAGAGAGAGAGAGAGAGAGAGAGAGAGAGAGAGAGAGAGAGAGAGAGAGAGAGAGAGAGAGAGAGAGAGAGAGAGAGAGGGGGGTGAAGAGATAGGGAGAGAGAGAGAGAAGAGAGAGAGAGAGAGAGAGAGAGAGGAGAGAGAGAGGAGAGAGAGAGAAGAGAGAGAGAAGAGAAAGAAGAGAGAGAAGAGAGAGGGGGGGGGGGGAGGGTGAAAGAGATAGGGAGAGGGGAGAAGAGAGAGAGAGAGAGAGAGAGAGAGAGAGAGAGAGAAGAGAGAGAGGGAGGGAAGGGGGGAGGGAGGGAGGGAAGGAGGGAGGAGAGAGAGAGAGAGAGAGAGAGAGAGAGAGAGAGAGAGAGAGAGAGAGAGAGAGAGAGAGAGAGAAGAGATGGTGGGAGAGAGAGAGATGGGGGAGAGAGAGGATGTTGGGAGGGGAGGGAGAAGTGAGGAGAGGGAGGGGGGGACGAGAGGTGACGGAGAGAAAGGGTAGGGAAGAGAGAAGGGAAAGGGAAGAGAGAG
>NW_020870475.1:778893-781037 GCF_003789085.1 Penaeus vannamei | reverse complement strand
TACCATTCCAAAAGACGAAAAGAGAACGAAAGAAAAAAAAAAAAATAAATAAATAAATAAAACAGAAATCCACATATGAAGAAACGAGAAGGTTTCTCGCCAAAGCCTTTCTTCCCTGCGGCATAAAAGCCCCTTTGACAGCTTAAAAAATGCCGCGTGACAGGCATACACGTCGGGACTGTCACACGCGCGCCGTGACACGAGAAACGGGTAAATCCACAGAGGTTTTAAAGAGTCGTAGGATGTTCGGTAAACGTGATGTATCGTTATATTCACGAGATGATGATGCCGGATAAGTGAAGTGACGGATAAGAGAGGTGCCGGATAATTGAAGTGCCGGATATGTGAATAACCGGTGAGTAGGTTGATGGGTATGTGAATATCCGGGTAAGAGCATTATTGGATATATGAATATCCGAATGCACGGTGAATTGAACATGTGGCTAGCCGGATATATGAATATATAAATACGTTTACGTGAATAGCTGGATAAGTGAACATCCGGATTTGTACCTAAATCAACAACAACAACAACAAAACAAACAACAAATTATGATGATATAATTAGTGAAAAAATATTTTTCTGACTCAGCACAACAACAACAACAACAACAAATATGATGATATATTTTAGTGAAAAATCTTTCTGACTCTCAACAATAACAAATATGATGATATATTTCAAGAAAAAATCTTTTCTGTCTCTTCAACACAACAACAACAACAAATATGATGGATATATTAAAAGAAAAAAAAATCTTTTCTGTCTCTCACAACAACAAATATGATGATATATTTAAAAAAAAAAAATCTTTAATGATTCTCAGCAACAACAACAAATATGATGATATATATTAAAGAAAAAATCTTTTCTGTCTCTCAAACAACAACAACAAATATGATGATATATTTAAAAGAATTTTTTTTCTGACTCAGCAACAAACAACAACAACAAATATGATGATATATCTAAGAATTTTTTTTTTCTGACCTCTTTTCACTATTTCACTTCACTGCACCACCGTCGCCTGCAAGTGAAAGTGACCTCTCATTAGAATGGGGGAGAACAAAGACAGAAATGAAGAGGCGTGTGTTGTGTGTTAACCTCTATCACCTAAACACGTCACTCATTATACTTCGTTTTGTGTATTACCAAAAAAAAAAAAAAAAAAAAAAAAAAAAAAAAAAAAAAAAAAAAAAACAGAAAAAAGTGAAAAAGAAAAAAAAGAAAGAAAAAAAAGGGAAAAGAAATGCCAAAAAAATAAAAAAAAGAAAAAAGACAAAAAAACAAACAAGCAAACAAACAAAAAAAAAACAGAAAGAAAAAATGAGGAAACAAAAGAAAAAAGAAAGAAAAAAAGAAAAGAAGAAGAAGAAGAGGAAAACACGGTCGGTTTGTTAAAACTTCGAGGGAGAGAGAGAGAGAGAGAGAGAGAGAGAGAGAGAGAAAGAAGAGAAAGAGAGAAAGAGAGAAAAGAAGAGAGAAGAGAGAGAGAGAGAGAGAGAGAGAGAAAGAAAGAAGAAAGAAAGAAAGAAAGAAAGAAAGAAAGAGAGAGAGAGAGAGAGAGAGAAGAGAGAGAGAGAGAGAGAGAGAGAGAGAGAGAGAGAGAGAGAAAGAAAGAAAAGAAGAAAGAAAGAAAGAAAGGAAAGAGAGAAAGAAAGAAAGAAAAGAAAGAAAGAAAGAAAGAAAGAAAGAAGAGAGAGAGAGAAGAGCAGCCAGGAAGGAGGAGAGAAGAGAGAGAGACGTATACTCCGTGCATATTCCGGAAATAAATAGCATATATATGTCTATATGATAGATAGACATTTAATCTGTCTATCTGTCCGTTTAATATGCATGTCTAGATCAATAGATATGTACATTGCATCATCGTTATATGAATATTCATCAAAAATGTACACGAAACGGCCATCAGTAAGGGCAGGTAGGAACGGGGGTATATAGGGAGGGAAGGGGGGGCTGGGGAGGTGGGGGGTGGTTGATGTCGGCTGTAAAATTTTCACAAAGGAGAAATTTTCAGCAAGAAAGTACTCTTTAGTCCAAAAGACTCCCCCCCCCCACTCCCCACTCCTCTCTTAGAGTGTGGAGGATAAAGAGATAATGATGATGATATTTTATTCATAGCATCTGCTTTTGGTCTGGA
>NW_020870475.1:751692-755730 GCF_003789085.1 Penaeus vannamei | reverse complement strand
AAAAAGATTGACAAATAGATTTAGAAAAAAAGTAAGATAAAAAAGTGTGTATAATGAATTCACCGATTTAAAAGACCGCCGGATTTAATCGGTTCTCTTGTTTACCGTTTGTTTTTCCTGGATAATCACCAACGTAATGACCTTAGCTAATTAGTAACGGCCTATGGTAATTAGTAATGTCACCAATGATCGAGAAAATAAATTAGGAAAAGTTCTGGATTTCTGAGTACAATTATAAACGACAGTAATTATTAACGGTCATTAGTAATGACCCAAACGACTTTGGCGACATTTTAACCTAATATTAAAATCATTTTGACATTCAGTTATATCAAAAATAATATATTTTTTAACAATAGAGATAGAAATATACAAAATCTGTTCACACGAAACGACTGAAGTTATTACAGAAAGCAATTAAGAGATTGGTAATGACCCTTAGAGATAAGTAATGATCTTAAGTGACTGTTAATGACCATGGGTGATTAGCGAAGGCCTAAAAATATACGGAATTATCTAAAATGATTTGTATTAATGATATTGTTAATTACCCAACAGCTCGCAAGTCGATGACAGTAAGCTATTGAACAAAAAAAAAAAAAAAAAATAATATTAATGTAAATAAAAGCATAAATGAAAAACTAAATAAACGAACAAGATAAATAAAATAGATGAATAAATAAAACACATATCATTCATAAAGTGAACTAAAAAAAGTGCTTCTAAATTTTCATCGTAAAATATCACATTCCATTGTTGAAAAATGCCTTTCGTTATCTTATAATAATTCTTTCTTTTGACTTTTATTTGACTCCTTTCAGCTCAGATGCAGGTGTTCTCTGCCGTTCTTTTTATATTTCTCTTCCATTCTCTCTCTCCATCTTTATCTTTCTCTGCTCTAGGAGCTGGGTCTGTCTGTCTGGTCATAATTTGTCTGTCTATAGTTGAGTGTAGCTTCTCTAACTCCTACCTGCCACGCACAAACATCCTCGGTTCTTCTTCCGCCCCTCAAAGCGTCCCGCCCATCTCTCACGTTTCTTCTTGTCTCTCTTCCATTCATGTGATCCTTTCTCTCCACTCTCCACATAGCATCCTTATTTTACTCTCTCTCGTAAATATCCTCCTTCTCTTCTCTCGTCCTCTACTCCGATCTATTTCTTCTCTCATCTCCATCTATTTTTCTCTCCTTTTCGCCTCTTTTCATTTGACTCTTTCTCTTCCTCTCCCCCTCTCCTTTCCATTCTCTCTACATCTCTCCCTAATTTTTCTTCCCTCTTTTCGCTCATATCTCACTCTCTTTCTCATCCATCTCACTTTTTCGTCCTCTCCCTCTTCCACTCCTTTCTCTCTCTCCGTCTTTCCTTCTTCTTTTCTCTTGCCGTCTCTCTTATCTTTAATCTCCCTCTCTCCCGTAATAATTTTTTAATTTCACTCTCCCTCTTTTCATCACCTCTCTCGCTCCCTACTCTTCACCTTCTCTCCTACCTCCCAAATCTCTACTGACTCTCTCCACCTTAACATCATTTCTTTCCCCTCTATTTATCGCTAGAGTCTTACTTTCTCTCCTCTCCGCTCACTCCATTCTCTTTCTCTCTAGAACCTCTTAATACTCTTCTCTTTTCTCTCTCCCTTTTCTTCAATCGCTCACTTCTCTTCACTCTCTACTCCCTCACTCCATCTCATCTTTTCATTAATCTATCCTCATTTACCACCTCCCTTTCTCTCCTCTCTCCATCCTCTCTTTCTCTCTACTCCCTCTTCCCACGCTCCCTATTTCTCTCACTCTCTACCATGTCTCTCTACTCATCTCTATCCCTCCTTGCCACTCCCTTTCTCTCCCTCTCTCCACCTCTCTCTCTTCTCCCTCGCCGTCCCATGACCCCACCTGACCTAACCCCGGAATCCAACCCATAAATTCTCTCCCCTATTGTCCTTTTTGCTTCATAACTCTTCCACAACTGTCACTTTTTTGCGAGATGGATGCTACTTTGTGCAGAGATAATGATACTTATAATGAGATACCGCGTCGATGTCAGCGTTCCTCCATGTTTTTTTTCCTTCTTCGTCTTTCTCTTCTCTTCTTCTTCTTCTTTTTTGTCTCTTTTTCTATTCTTTCTTGAGTTATTGGATATAGTGTGCTTCCCTGTCGCGATGCATAATTCGTTGTCAGCGCTGAATGAAAGATTTATTTCGAGCCATTTAACCGAATCTCGATATTCCGCCGAAGAAAAGGGGTGGTGTCCAGCTCTTGTGTTGTGGATCCGTCACATTTTCATACGGGAGCAGATTGCGTAGATTCCTTTTCTTTTTCTTCTTTTTTTCAAACGATGAATACCAGAAGAATGCAAATGAGAGAGTAAGTAGAATGAACGAGGATGGAGAGAATAAATAATAGAAATAAAGAGAAAAGATGAATAGGTGGAGAGATAAGCAGAAGGGATATGACAATAAATATAACAATAAGAATCACTTAACCAGTAATAACTACTAGCTAAATATAGCTATATACTCATACTAAATCCTCTACTATAAATAATAATGATGAGATGAGGATGAGGAAAGATAAGTTTTGAAAATAATAATATTTTCTTTATGCTGCTGTTGATACTGATGAATGATAATCGGTAATGGATAGCGAAGTAATGACGATGGTTATAATAGAAGCAACAGTAAGAAAGAGTTATTGAATAGGACAAAACGATGAATAACATAATGAAAGACAAGAAGAAGGAACAAGTGAATAGACAAAAAATAAGAACTTTTTTGGGGGAGGAACTAGAGAAGAAGAAGACGAAGAAGAAGAAACAAGAAGAGACGAAGAAGAATTAAAACGAACGAAACGAAGAATAATCAAAAGAAGGAAAAACAAAAAGAAAAAAGTAGGAACAAGGAGAAGATGACGATGATGAGTAGAAGAAGACGAAGAAAAGAAAGCAGAAGAAAAGATTAATTAACCAAAGCAAAAAAAAAAAAAAGAAAAAAAAGGGAAGAGAGAGAGAGAGAGAAGAAGAAAGAGAGACGAGAGGAGAAAGAGAAGAGAGAAAGAGAGAGAGAGATGAGAGAAAAGAGAGAGGACGAGGAGAGAGAGGAGAGAGAGAGAGAGAGAAGCAAGGGGTTCCACTCTCCTTCCGGTCGGCCAACAAAAACAAAAGATAATTAGCAGGTGAGAACCGAGATTAAAACCAGACTTTGAAAATTAACACAGTAGTAATAGCAAATTATACTCTCACTTCTCGCTCCTTCCGTTCCTCCTTTCCTCGTGCCCCCTTCCCTACCCCACTCTTCCTCTCCCCTCCCCCATTCATCCCTCCTGATTTCTTCTCTGCTTCCTCCCCCCCTTTCTTCTCCTCTTCCTTCTCCCCTCCCCCCTTCTTCTTCACCTTCTTCCATCTCTTCCTGTCACCCTCTCTTTTCCTCACCTCCCTTCTTTCCATCCTTAATTCCCACTTCTCTTCTTCCATACTTCTTCCCTTCCCCCATTTCTTCCCTCCTTTCTTTAGCCCCTTCCCACCCTGTCTGCCTTCTCTATTCCGTTTCTTTTTTTCCTTCCCTTCGCTGAATTTCCCTTCTCTTCCCCTACTTCCTTCTCCTTTCTTCCCGTCACCTGAGTGAGAGCATGGGACGAGAGAGAGAGAAGGAGAGAGAAAGGAGACAGAGAAAGGAGAGAAAGATTACTATAATACTATATATATATATAATAATATATATATTCAATATATATATATATATACATGATATATTATAAAGTATATATATATATTTATATATATATATATATATATAATATTATAGAGAGAGAAAGAGAGAACCGAGAAGGAGATGAATGAGAGACGAGAAAGAGAAGGGAGAGAAAAAAGAAAAAAAGGAAGCATGGAGGCTATATCAGACAGATAAATACGACAGACAGAGAAGAGCAGAAATTGAGGAGGAAAAGCGAAGGCAGAAGAGAAAGAGAGGCGAAGGAAAAAAGAGAAGAGAGAGAAACGAAGAGAGGAGAGAAGAGAGAGAAACGAGAGAGAGGAGGAGAGAGAAAGAGGA
>NW_020870475.1:712172-715431 GCF_003789085.1 Penaeus vannamei | reverse complement strand
TATATATAATTATTTAATATATTTAGTATATATATATATAGAGGTATATAGGCGAGGGATAGATAGATAGATAGATAGATAGAGAGAGAGAGGAGAGAGAGAGAGAGAGACGAGAAAGGGGGTAGAGAAAAGGGGAGAAACCTACTCTTACCACCACGTTCCTTCTCCATCACCAACATCAAAACTAGCACATTTATCACGTCAAATTCTTAAATGAGGTAATAGGGAAACCACAAATGCCATACTTTTACCAAATTCATGTTTCAGACACCTACTGCTATCATGTCCTGCTTCAGTCTATGAAATCAGTCCATTGACATGTCCTCCACCTCAGTCTATAACGAAAAATTATTCCATCAGTGTTATTATATGAATTAAAAATATTGGACCTCATATAACTTACCTCTAATCTATTTACACGCATGCTGGTGCCGATGCGCTGGTTTTCTACTCAATCTGTATTATGAAAATTATCGTAATTGTAAAAAAAATACAGAGGTAATGAAGTTATCTTTTATCAATTATTGCTTCCACCGAATCGCTTTGCCTCTCAGTTTATAAGCAAGGTTGTTACCAATGCCTTATTTTGTATCTGGCTTTCACGTGCTTTACCATAATGACGTTATCAATCATCCCGTGACAATATATATATATATATATATATATATATATATATATATATATATATGTGTGTGTGTGTGTGTGTGTGTGTGTGTGTGTGTGTGTGTGGTGTGGTTGTGTGTGTGTGTGTGTGTGTGTGTGTGTTTGTGTGAAACTTTTATGCTCAGCACCTTCCGCATTTAAATTTTTCCGTATATTCCCTGAAATTAGTGATGCTATAATGATTTTTTATGAATTAACGCGCTCATATAAATATTGCTTTCACCACATTTATATTTTCGTTATCATGAAGATGCTCATCACTGGATTTATTGTTACTTTAGCTTATATAATCATTTATCTCATCATATCATATTTACATGTCCAATGCCATCCCGTCAGCTTATGTGAACAATGTTACCATACATATATAATCATCTTCAACTTGCAAATTAGCCTCTTGTCATCAAGTAATGTCTTGCTAGTGTTTTTTTTTTTTTCTTATTAAAGCACAACCTGTGAGGCAATTTTGTTAACTTCGCCATGTACAACACTAGTCAATAATTCTATTACAGTTTCCTCGGCATATGTAGTGCGGCTGCCTTAATCAGTATTGTCAATTTTTCTTATAACAGTCATAGATTAAACAATATACAACTTTTTTAGATCTACTCCAGCCAGATCTACAGTTAATCTGTTACTGTCATGAAGATGTCTTGTTTCTCAATCCAGATAGTGAAAGTTAACATTGTTACAGAAAAAAAAGTAATTTAATATCCTATGACATTATAAATTTTTAGTAAGGTAACTTGGAGCTGATATTACTTACTTATACCACACTTACAAGTCTGTTGCCACTACAGTTTATATGAACTTTATTATCACCATTAATCCAAGTGCTTTGGTTAGGTAGGAAAGCGAACATACTATTGCGAACATCATTGTCTTTCGCTCGAATTCATAAAATTGTATTATTATTAGTGCCGGTATCATCATTGTCATATTTTGTATGATAATATGGAGCGTATCTATCATAATCGCACACTTGTTACCGTTAAGTCAACGTTCGTTTAATTGCTCTCTCTCTCTCTCTCTCTCTCTCTCTCTCTCTCTCTCTCTCTCTCTCTCTCTCTCTCACTCACTCACTCACTCTCACTCACTCACTCACTCACTCACTCACTCACCTCTCCTCACTCTTCACTCTCTCTCTCTCTCTCTCTCTCTCTCTCTCTCTTCTCTCTCTTCTCTCTCTCTCTCTCTCTCTCTCTCTCTCTCTCTCTCTCTCTCTCTCTCTCTCTTCTTTTTTACCATGCTAAGAAACGTTTTCAGTGAGCTAACACACAACTCGTAAACGTACTTCTTATCTGTATTTCAGTTTGCTGCTGTGGCCATGCAATCTTTATTCTCAGTCTTTAACATGAAATTAATCACTGTGATTAAAGTAAAAATTGTTATCGTTAAAATCTATCGAAGCAACAGAGACCTCATACGAACTGCTATCTATCTGAAAGTCTAGTGCTGCACATGTCACTTTCTTCCTCAATTCACAACATGGTAGCTATAAGTGGTGTGCCAAAGTTCCCGGTAAGTAATAGACTTACACATAGATTAGAAGAATAACATATACCACATTTACATTCTCTCTACTTCTGCTATCACGCTGTCTTTCTTCCCATGTTAAAACAGAAATTATCATTATCATTTTTACTGCAATGGATTTTGTAAGCTAACATGGAGCCGAGTGTTCTTGGCTGACTAGGACCATCTCGTCGTTCTCGTCTTGGCCTCGAACATTTCACTTCTTGTTATTGCTCTTCCTCCTGTTATCATTGTTCTTATCTTTTTTATTTAATCTCATGGAACGCGCCGAGTAAAGCCCATTCAAAAAGGTATAAAAGTATATAAATAGATAATGATGATAGCAATGATAGTCCCGTGGTAGAACTCATTGGCACTATGTTTATAATAGAGAGGGTGATTACGATGATAATGTAAAAGTCAATAAGATTAACGATGATGATAGAATCATTAGGTAGAAATAAAGACATGATAAAGATAATGAGAGCGAAAATTACCATGATCACGTTAGCAGCTCTTAGAGAATTAAAAGAAGAAGTATTAGTAACATTTTTCGCACAGACAGGTAAATATGTGCATATGTAAGTGTCTGCCTTTGTGTGTATGACAGAAGAGTGAAGAAATCAAAGCAACCAAACAAATAAGAAAGAAAAAGAAAAAAAAGTGTCTGTTTATGAATACATGAAAGAAGAGGGAGGAAATCAAGACAACCAAACAAACAAGAGAGAAAAAGAAAGAAAAAAAGTGCCTGCTTATGAATATATGAAAGAAAAGTGAAGGAATCAAAGCTATCGAACAAATAAGAAAGAAAACGAGAAAAAAAAGTGCCTGTTTATGAATGTATGAAAGAAAAGTGAAGAAATCAAAGCAACCAAACAAATAAGAAAGAAAAAGACAGAAAAAGAAGAAGAAAAAATACACGTAAATACCTCGAAAAACGGCAATAAGGTCTTGATTGTAAACTCCTTCAGGATCTTAACCCTTCCTCCCATCCTCCCTTCCTCCCTTCCTCCCATCCTCCCCTCCTCCCTTCCTCCCTTCCTCCCCTCCTCCCCTCCTCCCCTCCTCCCCTCCTCCCTCC
>NW_020870475.1:704672-707172 GCF_003789085.1 Penaeus vannamei | reverse complement strand
TCTTCCTCCTCTCTCTCTTCCTCCCCATCCCTCCCACATATTCCTCCTCCAGTCTCTATATCTGTCTCCCTCCTCCTCATCCTCTGTCTCTCCCTCTCCCTCTTCCTTCTCCTCTGTCTCTCTCTCTCCCTCCCTCCCACATATTCCTCCTCCAGTCTCTATTGTATCCCTCCTTCATCTTCCTTCCTCCCTACCCTCTTTCTCTCTGTCTCTCTCTCCCTCCCTCCCAGTATTCCTCCTCCAGTCTCTATATCTGTCTCCCTCCTCCTCCTTCTCTCTTGCTCCTTATCCCTCTTCCTCCTCTGCCTCTCTCTCTCTCTCTCTCCCTCCCTCCCCACATATTCCTCCTCAGTCTCTATATCTGTCTCCCTCCTCCTCACCCTCTGTCTCTCCCTCTCCCTCTTCCTCCTCCTCTGTCTCTCTCTCTCCCTCTCCCTCCCTCCCACATATTCCTCCTCCAGTCTCTATATTTGTATCCCTCCCCCTCATCATCTCTCTCCTCTTATCCCTCTTTCTCCTCTGTCTGCCTCTCTCTCCCTCTCCATTTCCATCCTTCCCACATATTCCTCCTCCAGTCTCTATATTTGTATCCCTCCACCTAATCCTCATCCTCTCTCTTTCCTTATCCCTCTTCCTCCTCCTCTCTCTCTCTCCCCCTCCCTCCCAGTTATTCTTCCTCCAGTCTCTATATCTGTCTCCCTCTCCCTCCTCCCCATCCTCCTCCTCATCGTCTCTCTCTCCATATCCCTGTTCCTCCTCCTCTCTCTCCCCCTCCCTCCCACTTATTCCTCCTCCAGTCTCTATATCTGTCTCCCTCCTCCTCCTTTGTCTCCCTCTCCCTTCCTCCCACATCCCTCCTCCTCATCCTCTATCTCCTATCCCTCTTCCTCTCCTCCTCTCTCTCTCCCCCCTCCCTCCCACTTATCCTCCTCCAGTCTCTATATCTGTCTCCCTCCTCCTCTGTCCCCTCCCACATCCCTCCTCCTCATCCTCTCTCTCTCCTATCCCTCTTCCTCCTCCTCTCTCTCTCTCCCCTTCCCTCCCACTTATTCCTCCTCCATTCTCTATATCTGTCTCCCTCCTCCTCCTTTGTCTCCCTCTCCCTCCCTCCCACTTATTCCAAGCATCAATCCCAGAGCGACAATACCATCGGGGTTTCATCATTTCCTTTTTCGCTTTGCTCTTCTCCAAATGGCACTTTGAAACAAGCCATTTACTGTGACGCCCCCCCCCCCGGTCGGTGAAGAAGCAAGGCGACACACGTAAGATGAGGAACGCTTTTATATCAAATACTCAAAGACAGTGAAGTGTAGATCCCGTTTTTTTTTGTTCTTTTTTAATTAAATACTTCTGTTTGGTTATTTCTGTAATTTTTTATTCGTTCTTTTTAAATTAAATACTTCTGTTTGTTCGTTCGTTCGTATTTTTTGGTATTTCCCTTTTTTCGTTTTTTTAAATTAAATACTTCTGTTTGGTATTTCTGTAATTGATTGGGTGTTCGTCCGTGTAGTTTGGTATTTCTTTTCGTAATTGATGTTGTGGTTTGGAGTCGAAGGTTCAAAATACACCTGAAATGCTCAAGATTCGCGACTCTGATTCCCAAGTACTTTCCCAGCTCTATCTATTTCCCATCGCGGAAAAATAGGTAAAATCTTACGCGATACAAAGCCATTTTCTGCCTCAGACCCCTTAGTTTCTGCTAAATTGGAGACGGCGATTTTACCATAACCGTAGTTCCGTCTTTCTACAATGTCTTTTTCTTCCCGGTCGCTGGTTACGGATGGCGAAGGGAAATCCTCCTAACTACTTTCATTTTCTCGAGATAAATCCAGTTCCTGATCGCTCTTGCCTTCCTTGAATGATTTATCGGGACGATGCACCGACGAAAGCGACCTTCCTCCTGGGAGACTCTGGCCGGCCACTCCTCTTCTTCCTCCTCTCCTCCTTCTCTTTCTGCTTTTCCTCCTTCTCCTCTCCTTCGTTTGTTCCGCCTCCTCCTCTTCTCCTTTTGCTCCTTCACCTCTCCTTCGTTTTCTCCTCTTCCTTCTCTTGCTGCTTTTCCTCTTTCTCCTCTCCTTCGTTTTCTCCTCTTCTTCTCCTTTTGCTCATTCTCCTCTCCTTCGTTTTCTCCTCCTCCTCCTCCTCCTCTTCTCCTTCTCTTTATGCTTTTCCTCCTTCTCCTCTCCTACGTTTTCTCCTCCTCCTCCTCTTCTCCGTTTGCTACTTCACCTCTCCTTCGTTTTCTCCTCTTCCTTCTCTTTGCTGCTTTCCTCTTTCTCCTCTCCTTCGTTTTCTCCTCTTCTTCTCCTTTTGCTCCTTCTCCTCTCCTTCGTTTTCTCCTCCTCATTTTCTTCCTCTTCTTCCTTCTGCCCCCCCCCCCCAATCTTCTACTCCTCCTTCTTTTTCTTCCCTTTCTCTCCCTCCTCCTGCTCCCCCTTTTCTCCTCCGCCTCCTTCGTCGGGCGCCCGTGAATCGGCAGTGATTTGGGGAAATCTCCGGT
>NW_020870475.1:675021-679875 GCF_003789085.1 Penaeus vannamei | reverse complement strand
GAGAGAGAGAAGAGAGAGAGAGAGAGAGAGAGAGAGAGAGAGAGAGAGAGAGAAAGAGAGAGAGAGACTCGAAGATAGGAAATAAATCTATTCTGGTTTGCCATGAAATGATTATGAAGCTTCTTTCCAGTCGCCAAAGAAGAAAGTTTTATGAGAACAAGAAGAGGAAGATAAGGAAGGATAAAGAAAATGAGAAGAAGAAGGTTATCAAAAGAATAATATGAATAATGAAGAAAAATAACAACATAGAATGGGGGAACGAGGATATGGAACAGAAAAAAGGATGTAAGACAAAAGAAAGAAGAGAAGGAGGAGGAGGAGTGGAAGAAAATATAAGAAATAATAGAGGAAAAAGGAGGAAACAAAGAGAGGAGACGGAAGATGTGAAAAAGGTAATGAAGAAAAGGCATAATCAGAAAATGAAAGAGAAACGGGTACCATTATGACCCTTATACTTCGCAGATCCAAATAATATGAGGGGAGGGAGGGAGAGGGAGGGGAGGGGAGGGAGGGAGGGAGGGGAGGGGAGAGTAAGAAGGTAAGGGGGAGGTTAAGGGGAAGAAGGTAAGGAAGGGTGGGGAAAAAAGGAGGATGATTAAAAAATAGGGATAAGGAAAAAGGAGAGAAGGAAAAGAGGTAAAAGAAAGGGGGAAGAACGTAGAAGAGGGAAGCGAGGTCAACGAGTGAAGAAAGGGGTTGCAGAAACATGAAGGGGGGGGGGCTAGTCATGGAAAGGGAAGGGGAAGAGAACTGGGAAGCTCTTCGGGAGGGAACGAGGGAGAAAGGGAAAGGGGTGATCTTCGGAAAGAGAGAGAGAGAAGAGAGAGAGAGAGAGAGAAGAGAGAGAGAGAGAGAGAGAGAGAGAGAGAGAGAGAGAGAGAGAGAGAGAGAGAGGGAAAAGAAATAGAAAAAAACAGAAAAAATGAGAAGGTTGGGGGACGATACCCAAATGATAAATAGTTTGAGAGGAGGGGAAAGGAAGAAGAGAATGAGGAGCAGAGAAGAATGAAGTGGGAGGGGGGGGGTACGGATGTCAAGACCCCCCCAAATGACATCGAGAATCTAACCTTAGAGAGCACTTCCCTGCCCCCTCAGCGCCGTGCAATTTTCCTCTCGCAATTTTCCTTGTATATATTTCAAAGATCTTTTTGAAGCGTGTTGCTAGTTACTAAGAAAATATAAACGGGTACGATGTGACAGGGCGTGGGCGTGGGCGTGAGTTGTGTGTTAGTATTTGCTGTTGAAATGATGTGTTAATTGATATAACTATCGCCCTTAACACCAGCATCATAATGGGAATGGTAAAGACCAAATTTCTTGATGAAATATGACCTAAATCACACTCTTCAAAGAATCGAAATCTATCTAGCGATGCAAGACAAATAGATAATCCGAAAGAGAAGAGAATTAAAAAGAGGATTTAATCTCCTTTTTTTTTCACGTGGAATTGAAACAGGTGAGAGGCGGCGACAGATACGGGTCGATGACGTCACGAGGGCACGCTCTCTATCAGGGGGTAACCACGGGTGACGGGCGGCTGGGGGGGGGGGGGGGGGCTCCAGCAACAAACGAACAATATCATTTGAGAAAAGAAATAACGCATAAAAGAAAGAAACAAAGATAGAAAAAAAAAACAGAAAGAAAATACAGAGACTTCTCGAAAGACGAATCGTCAGAAAGAGGATTGCAGAAGGTAACTTTTTTATGGAAATTTTCATTCGAGGATGAACAGCAGACGCCGTCCCTTAGCCGACCAGCTTACGTCGAATATTCTATTAAGTCCAAATACAAAAAAAAGAAAGAAAGAAAAACAGACAAAATAAAAAGGAAAAACAAACAAACACATACATGCATATATGAATCTCACATGGAAAGGAACTAAATAAATGTATAAATGCAGACACGTACGTACAAACATACACACATAGGCACGGACACACACACACACACACACAGGGATGGGGGGAGGACGGAAGGAGAAAGAAATAAGAGAGAAAACGATAAAGCTTAAAACAGAAGACAAAGAAATTCGAAAGAATTATGGAAAGATCGAGGCAAAGAACAAGTGCTTTTACATCATCAAATTCCTTTTACCTTAATGGCTTCTGCTTTCACGTTTCCCTTCCTGTCACTTTGGAGAGACAAGTGGTTTAAAGTGGTCTAATTATCCCAAGCAATAACACTCTTTTTAAGCGTAGTGTTTATATGCACAAGATAAAAAAAAGATAGGATCAAATCACGCAATTGGAACAAAAATTAATTAATTTCCACGTGAAGGTCAGACACCAAGGAAAACCTCTCATCCTAGCTCTTCAAAATCACAAAACTTTTCTCTGAATACTATTTCAGGGCGAGAATAACTCACATCTGACTTGACCTCCAAGCACAATGCTGCAATAACAAGCTGCTTTTTGAGGGGAAGCTGATGCATTATTGACGTTCCAGGAGTGAAGAGGGAGTGGAAAGTTGGACGCGAGCTCGTTGGAGTGACGTGCGGGGCTCCCAGGGAACGGAGAGCGTTCGGGACTGTTCGGAAGCTCATTATGGGATCTGTTGGAAGAGCTGTTCGGGGGCAGGGGAGCGGGTTGTATGCATACATATATACATATACATACGTGCATATACATTTACATACATACATACATACATACGTGCATATACATTTACATACATACATACATACATACATACATACATATTACATACATACGTGCATATACATTTACATACATGCATACATACGTGCATATATATTTGCATACATACATACATGCATGCATATTATATACATACATACATGCATGCATATATATACATACATACATACATATACATACATACGTGCATAATCATTTACATACATACATACGCGCATCTATATTTGCACACATACATACATACATATATATCTACCTACAAGCTTACATACATACATACACAAACAAACCCACACATGAACAAACAAAAGAACACACCAAAAAACTTACACACACAGGCATACACACACAAACACTTACACACGCAGTAACATACACACACATTATACTTTTCATACTGTCCGCATCCTCATACCTTGATATACTCCTATCACCACTCTCATCTCACACTTCCCGACCAGAAAAGGTATCAAAACATGTTACACGTCCTGTATTTCCGCGAAGTGTTGCTATCAATCACACTAACTCCTATCTGGAAACTGGACAGCTACCGATATGATAGACTGCACAAAATTTGCAACAAAGTAGATGCACGAAAAGAAAGAGACAGAAAGACTGCATAAGAAAACCTAGAGCCAAGAGAGTTTAGGGAATAGAAAAAACATTTAGGGAAAGAACATTAACTTATCTCAGTCATCACCAGCAAGGAAGTGTTATCAAATCTGCAAACTTTTCAGACCACGATAACCCCATGCAAACAATGATGCTGGATACCTTGATAAGGGGAATTTACTATTTAATGGGATTCGATTCTGAACTTGGCGCTTTCAAGGGGAGTTGGCATTCTATTTTTTTCTTACTTTCTATTTATTCATCTATTTATTTATTTTTATACTTTCTCTTTATGTTCATTGTTGGATATAAGCCTTCCCCAGATTTTTTCCACGTCGTTCTGTCTACATTTTTTTTTATTAACATTCTTGTACGTCGCTTCCTCACTAGCATTAATTTCATGAATAGTGAATCCGTTTTAGCCTTTGCCCAGCTGATAATAGAGGTACTTTGGTCCAACATCGATTTAGCCTGAAAACACTCCTTAAAATATCAGTGAACGAAGCATACGATGTGAACTTAAATCAGAAAAATAAAGTGGAATATAGAATTATATAAAATAGTAAATATAGCGATGTTCATCTAAATTGTAAAACCTCGGGGCATGGATTTCAGCATCTTAAGAACTTGAAGATATAAGTGATGGTCTTAAAGCCTTTGTTTGTTTAAATTTAGGGATTTTGGAACAAATATGAAATAGGAGAAAATCTTTTACATGCTTTGTATAAACTATCTTGCTGAATACAAATTAAATCAAAATTATCAAAAACTAACACCTGTACTGATAAAATTGATCAATATTACAGAATCAAAACCCATATCAACGCCTTAAAGAAAATACCTATCATTATTTTTTAACATTATAACAAACGTCACTAATGTACACACAGTTTGCCATATAATTTACTCCAATTTTCTTTCCTCCACATACAGAGGCGCGCGATATCGATTCCTCCAGTAACTCAACAGAACAACATAAGCAAAGGTATCTCTCGGCGAACCTCCGCATTAGCGCCGCACAAACAAGGCGATGACGTCATCAACGGCGAGTAGGGGATACGACCCCATCCCTTATTTGAGGGCGGGGGGGGCGGGGTGGGGGTGGGTGGGGTGGGAGGACGGAGGGGAAATAGAAAGAGGGGAATGAGAGAAAGAAAGAGAAAGAAAGTATACAGCAGGGGGGTAATATGAACTTGTGATGATAGTAAGAATGACAGCGATAATGATAATGATAACGGCAGGAATAACAAAAAAGGGGATCATAACGACGATCATAGTAACATGATAAAGATTACAACAATAATGATGAAAATGATATTGATATACAATAACAGCAATATAAAACAAAGGTTTCCAGGTTGGCAGAAATAACACATAATAACAAACTGACTTAAAAACTATCAAATAAATGACTAAAATAATGATAATAATAATGATAATAATGATAACAACCACAATAATAGCAATGATAATCAGGCGTAACAAAAAACGCAGCAATAACATTATGCAATTTTTGATAATGATGATAATAGTAAATAATGATGATGATGGTGGTGGTGATGATGATGATGATGACGAGGATGAT
>NW_020870475.1:632521-635021 GCF_003789085.1 Penaeus vannamei | reverse complement strand
AGCAAGACAGAAAGAGAGGAGAGCGAATTGAAGGAGAAATGGAGAGAAGAAAGAGAGAGAGGCTTAGAGAAAAAAAAGAAGAGAAATGAGATGCGAGAGAGAAGAGAGAGAGAGAGGCAGAGAGAAAGAAAAGAGAGAGAGGCAGAGAGAAAGAAGAGAGAGAGAGTCAGAAAGAAAGAAAGAGAAAGAGAGAGGAAAACACACAATTTAGCCCCTCCAAAAAGGGAAGCAGGATGTCGACCGAAGTGATCAGCCTTCAATAATTTCGGAGCAGCGAGAGCGAAGGTAAAATGAAGTCCTTCCGGCGCCGGTTCCAACGGGGACAAAACCCTCGAGGAGACTGCGGATTTCGACGTCGTGGTTCTTCACTTCGGGTTCTTGCTCTTCCGTTTTATTCTCTCTTTCTCTCTCTGTCTCTGTCTCTGTCTCTCTTACTCACTCACTCTTTGTCTCTCTCTGTCTGTCTTCTTCTTTCTTCTGTCTCTCTCTTCTCTCTCTCTCTGTCTCTTCTTCCTCTTCTCTCTTTCTCTCTCTCTCTCTCTCTCTCTCTCTCTCTCTCTGTCTCTCTCTCTCTCTCTCTCTCTCTCTCTCTCTCTCTCTCTCTCTCTCTCTCTCTCTCTCTCTCTCTCCTCTCTCTTCTCTCTCTCTCTCTCTCTCTCTCTCTTCCTTTCTCTTTCGTTTTTTACTTTATGGAGCCATTCCCCTTTATTGAAACTGCTTCATTCCCGAACTTCTCTCTCGCTCCTCGGCTCGACTGCCGGGCGGTGGCTGTGTTACGTCGTGTTACGTATGGAAAGGGAGAGGAGAATGTTGAGAGGAAAACCAAGCGTGTTAAAAAGGGAGACAAGAAGAGTGCACCCCCCCCCTTTTCTCCTCCTCCTCCGCGCCCCCCTCACACAAGGCGCTCCTGACATTTAATGCGCAGCGGGCGAGTAATGCGCGGACTTCGAGCCAAAGGAGCGGAGTGCGCGGCGACCGATTGAATTAAGGAAATACAAAGTGCTTCGGGGCAGCGCCGGCCCTCTCGACCCGAAGTGACCGATGGCCAATTCCCTAAGAGCCCAGGCGTTGCCACCCATTTGTCAAATCCAATTGTTATGACTCGTAATTTTGACGTTTTCACTTTGAGGCTGCTGTCGAAAATTCGCTTTAGTCGTGTTATGGCTTCCGTCGCAGGGCCCGGGTGTCGGGTACGCGTGCGCGGAGGTGGGAGGGGTGGGGGGTGGGGGGTCGTGTCGGTCTATTGGAGAAAATGGGGAGCGGGGGGGGGGGGTGAAGGGGGTTGTGTGCGTGCGTGTGTGTGTATTTGCGTGAGGTTATTTTACTTTTCTGTGTGTATTTATTGCATTGATGACAATTTCTTTGTGCAGGAGCGCTTGACCCTGTATGCACATAATAGAAAGTCATAAATTACACATTCTTGAGTCGTAAGAGAGAGAGAGAGAGAGAGAGAGAGAGAGAGAGAGAAGAGAGAGAGAAGAGAGAGAGAGAGAGAGAGAGAGAGAGAGAGAGAGAGAGATGAGAGAAGAGAGAGAGGAGAGAGAGAGAGGAGATGGAGAGAGATAGATAGAGAGAGAGACTCACCGTTAATTCCAATTATGAAGCAAAAACCTTCTTCTCGTCACAATCTCTTCGTACAGAATTTTGTCTTTGCCAGCAATTAACTAACACTTTTAAAACTGAGCATCTTTTATCCGAAACATTTAACATTTCAAACTACAACTCACTGCCAATTATAGTTATTAATCTTCATTGTTATGTTACTTCTAAGTATTATTTTAATACCATTATCATCAATGCAATTATCCATCTCCTCTGTAATTTTTTATTTTCATTATCTTTGTTATTGTTATTACTATTATTTTACTTATCATATTATATTATCAGCATTAATTATACTATTTTACATTATCGTTATTATTAGCATAATTATTACATTACCATTATATGATCTATCCATTATTATCATTATCATTATCATCAGAATCATTAATTATCATTAGCATTAGGCATTAACATTATCATATGTCATCATCGTTATTATTATCATTTACTCAATTATTATTATCATAATTATTATTATCATTATCATGGACGCATTATTATCAGTATCAATTATCATCCAATTAGCCATCATCATTAGCTTTCATCATAATTCATACAACCAATTATCTTATTATTACCACTCTTATCATTATCGTTATTATTATTTCTCATCACAACAGCTATCATCATCGTTAAATAAATCTTATCAATTATTATCAAACACAACATTCAGCAAAAACACAAACACAACATACGGCACACCCACACACACACACACAACAACACACAGCACCACTCACACACACACATCACACCATCACAACACACACACACACACAACACACACACACACACACACACACCACACACACACACACACAACACACCAACATCATATATATATATTATATAATATATATTATATATATATATATATATATAATATTATATATAG
>NW_020870475.1:607022-612022 GCF_003789085.1 Penaeus vannamei | reverse complement strand
ATTTTCCTTACCCAATCCTCTCCTCCTTTCCCCTTCCCCTCCTTTCCTTCTTCTATCCGCCTCCCCTTCCCAATCTTTCCCTCCCCTCTCCTCCCCCTTTCTTCCCCTATCTCCCTTCCTCCTTTCACCGCCCCCCCCCTACCCGCTCCTCCCTTCCTTCCTCTCTCCCCTTTCCCTAACCTTCCTCTTTCGTCCTCCCTCCCTCCCCTCCCTCCGCTCCTCCCCTGCCTCCTTCGTTCACTTCCGACCTAATAAGACCAAGAACTGCACCCTCTCTCCCCATGGTCCTCCCCCCCTTCCTTCCCCCAGGCCCAGTCCCCTCCCCCATCCTTCCCCAGTCCATCCTCTGAGCCCTTTGGTCCTCCCCTCCCCCTCCCACGCCCATTCTAACCCCTTTCCCCCACTCTCTCCCCTCCTCCCCCTCCCGAGAAGACCTAGGCCTACTGACCTTACTGTTGCTAGGCACTTTTTGGTCGAATCTTGGCCTTGCTTGCCTCTGCTCGCGCGCACAGGCGCACGCACGCACGCACGCACGCACGGACGCCAGTGGGCCTAGGTCGACGACGCACATCCTGGGTCGTCGAGGTAATTCGTGACCGATGTTTAATACTTCTGTTTAATACTTCTGTTTAATACTTCTGTTTAATACTTCTGTTTAATACTTCTGTTTAATACTTCTGTTTAATACTTCTGTTTAATACTTCTGTGGCGTTTTCTCTCCCCGTGCATTTTACATGACTTTTTTGTGGGTGATTTCATGATTCTTTGTTAAAACCTAAATGCGCCAAGTAAATCCATTCGTTTGAGTCACGGCGTAAACTTTATCAAATATTGTAAAACTCGAAGGTATTTTTTTTTTCTTTCTTTCTTCGTCGGTTATTCTGTCGTTTATGAAGTCTCACAAGTAATAACAAATACTTAAGAATCTAGACCATAAGTAAGAACACATACAGGAAATCAATTACATAAATATTTACTAGACGATTGGTAAAGAAACAATAGCGTGAATGTGTCACTCATTTTAACTCCTGCTATTATGTCCGATTGTCAATGCATGTATGTTTGTTTATGGGAATTTGTTTGTTTATATACGTTTTTTTATGAATGTGTCCAGCATTTTTGTGTCCGTGTGACAATAATGAATGAGTGTGAAAGTATATATTCATGTGTATTAGTATTTTTATGCGTGCTTATATATGTGTATGTGTGCGTGCGTGTAAAGTCAAAAGTTTGTCGACAGGGATTGAGAATAATCAAGATTAACATGCAGGTTTCAAAACAAACTTACTCAGCAGTGTAAGAATATAATATGACGAGGCTTTAGATGCGCAGTTCACCTTTGTCTCCCCTCCCCCCCCCCTCTCTCTCTCTCATTCTCATTCTCATTTCTCACTCTCACTCTCATTCTCACTCACTCACTCTCTCTCTCTCTCTTTCTCTCTACCTCTACCCCCCCCCCCCCCACCCTCTCTCTCTCTCCTCTTCTCTCTCTCTCCACTCTCTCTCTCTCTCTCTCTCTCTCTCTCTCTCTCTCCTCTCTTCTTCTCTCTCTCTCTCTCTCTCTCACACACACACAACACACACACACACACTCACTCACTCACTCACTCCTCTCTCTCTCTCTCTCTCTCTCTCTCCTCTCTCTCTCTCTCTCTCTCTCTCTCTCTCTCTCTCCTCTCTCTCTCTCTCTCTCTCTCTCTCTCTCTCTCTCTCTCTCTCTCTCTCTCTCTCTCTCTCCTCTCTCTCTCTCTCTCTCTCCTCTCTCTCCTCTCTCTCTCTCTCACCCTCTCTCTCTTCACTCTGTCTCTCCTCTCTCTCTCTTCTCTCTCTCTCCTCTCTCTCTCTCTCCCTCTCTCTCTCTCTCTCTCTCTCTCTCTCTCTCTCTCTCTCTCTGTCTCTCTCTCTGCTCTCTCTCTCTCTCTCTCTCCCCTCTGCCTCTCGCTCTCTCTCTTTCCCTTCATCTCAAAGCCCACTTAATATTGACCTATAAAGCAAAACGCGGACCGCCCTTGGGTCCTCACGTGCCCCAGGAGCGCCTCCAGGCCAGCTCGTGCCTGACACTGCAGCCTACAATAATCATAAAGGGGAGGCCTTTGTCGCGTCCCTTAGGCCTCATCCTTTTTCAGAAATCCTCGTGCTAATATTCATAATCCAGGCAAACGCGGTGCCAGCTCTTCTCGCCCAGCAGACAAAGGGCGACGGGATAGGCCTATGCTTCCTCCGCATGGCCTCTCTCTCCTCTCTCTGAACTTCAACATTCGCTTCATTAGGAAAAGTCAGTTCATCTCCGATTTCCCTAATACTCTTTTGTGCCTGACTTAGGAAACCCTATCGAGGTGACAGCGGCCCCCTTACCCCTACCTGCCGCTAGGCCTAGCATGCACTCTCTAGCTCATTTGTCTGAATAATATTGGTTTCTAGGAAATTTGTGGGTCTTCATGAATTGGTCGGAGACTTATGATGGCTTAGTAGGCCCTTGCTCCTCTCCTTGCGTCACGGCATCCGCGGACCAATCACAGATGAGGATGCTCTTCACTCGCGCTCGACCAATCAGAATGCAGCGCGAGAGCCTAGGCCGATCTGAATAGGCCTGCAGTTCAAGGGTTACGTATCACCTAGATTATCTGTGCGAGGGAGTGGCTCGGGTTTATGATACGGGCGCAGGCAAACGAAAACCCTTTCTTTGATAGTAAACAAAAGATCTTCCGATGGCAAAAAAAAAAAAAAAAAAAAAAAAAAAAAAAAAAAAAAAACATTTAAAACAAGGACTTCACAACTCGAAACTGTAATTCCTGCTTGTTGATTGCACTCTCCCTGGCTCCGCCTCGGTTCCGGGCTCCTGCGCCGGCAAGGCTCGAGACACCCAGGCCTCCTGACTGACACCCAATCAATGATTTAATTCCGCTTCATTAGGTTTGTCCAGCGGCCTTCCTCGCGCCTCCTCTGGCCCCCGCTCGGCCTCGTTCCTTCCTGTGGTTTAAGTTTATGGAACACAAGAAAAAAATACATATAACAACAATTATATATAAATGTCCGAAGTTCACGAATCGCTTCATTTTCCGATCTAAGTTGTAATGGATTTACAAATTAGAATATTAAGCCATCTGTTTAGTCTGATTTTAAAGGTCTTTATAGGTTCACGGCTTAAAGGTGCACCTTTTTCCCCGTCTGGCGGCTGAAACAGATGCAACAGAAGAACAGTCGATCATGTGAGTTATGTCTAACTTCATTCCACTTACTGAAGCATCATTCTATTTATTTATTTTATTGATTTATCTTTTTTATCTACCTCTTTTGCAAAAAAAAAAAAAAAAAAAAAAAAAACTGCTGCTTTCCTGTGCCATGCCATGACCCTTTTCGTGCACTGGCGCTCGTGGATCGACGTTGCTCTCTGTAGTGGGCTGTAGAGGGCAGGTAAGTCTCTACGGGAACCAGGGTCACACGCATGATATCACTGTATCAATATCTGTATCAATGACTTTATATATGTGTGTGTGTACTATTATGTGTGTATATATATGTATATATATGTATATGTATATATATATTACGTATATATGCATGTGTATATATATATATATGTGTGTGTGTGTGTGTGTATGTGTGTGTGTGTGTGTGTGTGTGTGTGTGTGTGTGTGTGTGTGTGTGTGTGTTGTGTGTGTGTGTGTGTTGTATGTACATAAAGAGGTACAAAAAGATATCGAGAGACAGAAACAGAGACAAAGGCAGAGTGAAACAGACAAAGAGTGAGAGACAGACAGACAGACCTATCTACATTAGGATATATTATGTGTGCATGCTCCTGTGTGTACATATCTAGATATATCATTGTATGTACAATCTACTCATAATTGTAGGTGTATGTGCACCCTCTTTAGTATACACATCACTGCCGTCCACCACGAACCAGAAAATTACTCGTCTGGAGAATTTTTTAAACTGAATTAACCACAGCCCACGACCCCCCCCCCCTCCGGCATCCATATCCTCCCCTCCCCAGCCCGCCCACGACCCCCCCCCCCCGCCTCCATCTCCTCCCAGCTCCCCCCACCCACCGGGGAGAGAGAAGCCTTGGGGCCCATTGTCAATCTTATTTCGTTAATACTCTTATATCACCCACTGTCATTAGACATTTTTTTTACCTCTCGAGCCAAAGAGTGGGATTGATTCTCTCCTTCTCTCTTTTCTTCTTTTTCGTTCTTGTTGCTTCTTCTCTTCTTCCTTTTTCGTCTTCCATTTCCCCGTCCTTGCTTCCCTTCTCTCCTCCCACTTTATCTCCCTTCTCCCCATTCTCTCTCTCTGTCATTCCCTCTTCTTTTTTATTTATTTCTCCTTCCTTTCCTCCTTCTTTCTACTTCCATTCATCTTTCCTTTCTTTTTTCTATCCTCCCTTTAATTACCCACCTCCCATCCTCCATTTCTGTCTACCTTCTTTCTCATCTTTTCCTACTCTATCCCTTCCTTCCTTTACTCTTCACCTTTCTTCTCTTCTTCCTCTCTACCCATCCTCCCTCTGTTTCTCTCCTTTAGCATTCTTCTTCACCATCCCTCCAATCCTCTCCTCACTCGTCTCCCTCCCTCCCTTTCTCCCCTTCATTCCTCTCTTTCATCACCTTACCTTCTCTCTTCCCTCCCTCCCCCTCCTCCTGTACCTCCCTCTCTCCATTCCTTCCCTCACCACCTCTACCTCTCTCTCTCCTTCCTCCCCCTCCTCTACCTCCCTCTCCTTCTCCCTCCTTCCCTCCCTCCCCCTCCATCCTCTCCCTCCCACTCTACTCTCCTCTCCTTCTCCCTTCCCTCTACCTCCTCTCCTTCTCCCCTCCTTCCCTCCCTCCCCCTCTCCCATTCCTCTCCCCCCCACCTCTACCCTCTCTCTCTCTCCTCTCCCCTCCTCCTCCCTCTTTCCCCCCTCCTCTCCCATTCTCTCCCTCACCACCTCACCTCTGCCTCTCCTTCTCCCTCTCCCTCTACCTCCCCCTCCTTCCCTCCCTCTTTCCCCT
>NW_020870475.1:592022-597022 GCF_003789085.1 Penaeus vannamei | reverse complement strand
GTGTGTATGTATATCTGTGTGCGTGTGTGTGTGCCTATCTGTGTGTGTGACTTGTTAACATCTCTGCTGACAATCATCACCCCAATCTGCACCGAAATGAAGCGACATTAGATCTGCAGTCGCATGGAATACAGATAATGATAAGACTTAGATTAGGATTCTAAGGATTCGAGTTGCCTAATGCGAATTTCGTCCAAAATGATAACACAGACACACGCATCACTCAGAGCCTGTCACTTTCTTCCCATGACGTGAGGACAAGACAGTACAAGATTCTATCCTTTCTTTTCTTCTTTAACTCATTTTCTTTTCCTTCTTTACTTTTCCTTGTACTCCCTTTCTTCCCTTCCCTTACTCCGGTTCTCATCCACACCTGTCTTTCCCCTCCCCCTATCTATCCCTTATCCCTATCCCGTTCTTCTTTCCCCTTGTCATCTTCATCTTCCCGTCCTTCCTTCCCACACCTTTCGCTCCCTCTTTTCCCTATTTCCCCGAGCCTCTCCCTCTCCCCTCACTCCCTCCTTTTTCCCTCACTTTACCCTTTTCCCTCGTCTCCCCCTTCTCCCTTCACTCCCCATCACTCCCTCCCTTTCCCTTTTCTCCCTTCACCTCCCCTCTCCCCTCACTCCCTCCTTTCTTCCCCCCTCTCTCCTCACTCCCCTTCCCTTTCTCCTCACTCCCCTCTCCCCTCACTCCTCTCTTTCCCCTTTCTCCCTTCACTCCCCCTCAACCGTCACTCCCTCCTTTCTCCTTCACTTCCCCTCACTCCCCTTCCCTTCCCACTCGCTCCCCCCCATGACTCCCCCTCCCTTCTCCCTTCACCTCCCCCTCTCCCCTCACCCCCCCCCCTTTCCCCTTCCTCTGCATAGGCCTATCAGTCCCATCGAACGCCCGTTGACATGACATTCGCTACTTAATCCGCGAATTGATATGAGACATGGAAACGGGACACGGTTGGCATGTCGCTGGGCCTTCGGGATCCTCGCTAATTATAGAAAAGAGATGACGCATTTCAATCTATGTTTCTCTCCTTTTTTTTCTTCTTTCTTTTTCTTATTCCTTTTTCGTTTCTTTTTTTGTTACTTTTTTCTTCTTCTTTTCTTTCTTTTTCGTTTCTTTCTTTGTTATTTTTTTCCGTTTCTTTCTTTGTTATTTTCTCTTCTCCTTTTTCTTTTTCGTTTCTTTCTTTGTTCTTCTTTCCTTCTTCTTTCTCTTTTTTGTTTCTTTCTTTATCGCTCGTTTTGTCTTTCTCTTCGTTGGAAATGGGTTTCTTTTTTCGTTCTGATCATGATAGTGAAAACTTGATATGGCTGTTATATAATTTTTGTTGTTCTTGTTATTATTGTTTGCATTTCTTTATCAGGATTATCATCGTCATCACCATTTTTGTCATTATGATTATTAGTCATCATCATTATCATTATTAGTCATTATCATTATCATTATTGTCATTACTATCCTTATTAATTTTATTACTATAACCCTTATTATTGTTATTATTGTCATTTTCATCATTATCGTTATTATCATTATTGTTATCATGATCATCATCATTATCATTTATATCATCATTATTGTTATTTTTATCATTGTCATCATTATTATTATCATTATTATTTCTTTACTACTCCTATTATTATTATTGTCATTACTATTATTTGTACCATTGCTATTTTTTTATCATTATCATTACAAATATAATCAATATTTTTCCAATCACAATTGAATTATCATCTACATTATCATTATTATTATCATTTTCATAATTGTTATTGTTATTACAATTATTATCATTATCATTTTATTGCCATCAATCATCATCATCATTGTTATAATCATTATTACTATCATCATTATTTTAACTATCCTAACTATTATTATCATCATTGTTATCATTAACATTATGATTATTGATATTATTATCATTATCACGATCATTTTTATTACACTATGAACAGTATTTTTGCGTTCTGATCATGACAGTGAAAACTTGATATGGCTGATATATCATTTTTGTTGTTCTTGTTATTATTATTTGAATTTCTTTATCAGGATTATCATCGTCATCACCATTATTGTCATTATCATTATTAGTCATCATTATCATTATCATTATTAGTCATCATTATCATTATCATTATTAGTCATTATCATTATCATTAAAGTAATACTGATAATAATGATCACGCCAGCAACAATAATCATGATGACGGTGATGATAATGATCATAATAATAATGACGATGATAGTGATAATTATAGTAATAATCACATGATTAATAGTAGCAGTAGATATATCAGTGGTAAGATCAGAAGAATTAATAATAATAGAATGGGTTATAGTAGATTGATATTGATGAGTATGATGATAATGATAATGATAACAACGATGCTGATAATACAGAGGATAATGATGATAGTGATAACAGTAATAATAACAATAAAAAAATGATAATGATAATAGCAATAATGCAAATAACATTGATAATAATGCTAATGATAATAATAATGGTAATGATAATAATGATAGTAATAATGATAATGATAATAAAAGTAATGATAATAACAATGATAATAAATATGTTAACTATGGTAATAATAAAAGTAATTATATTAGTAAAATTGTAATAATAACAATAATGATGATAATGATAAGGATAATAGCAAAAATAACAATAGCAATAACAACAACAACAACAACAACAACAACAACAGCAACAACAACTAGAAGCACGAAGAGAGCGCATACCTCCGCCAAGAAATAGGGTCACGGATGCAATATATCCTGATCTTGATTCGGACACACCTCTAGTTTATTTTTTTTATTTTTTTTTTTTTTTTACTTACCTTAATCAAATATTTTTTTATATATTGACCCTTGTCGAGATAGGATGATTTATGACCTTTCCCGCTGTATGACCCAAGCGTTCGGAGGTTTGATTCGTGACTTTATTAACCTCTAGTGTAAATTTTGACTTATCCTGCTAACCAATGAACGAATAATATCCGGATCGCCACCAAAATTTAATGGCGTCTAAGGGTGAGACACTGGTAGAAATTTAATAAAAATCTGGTCTTAACCTGCTGTTATCCTGCCGACCAAGGAAAAAAGGAACAAACTAACCAACACTTTCAAAAACAGAACCATATGATGATAATAGTAAAGATGATAATAATAATAACCATAAAAATAATAAAAATGATAATAATAATAATTAATTAATAATAATAATATATAATAATAATAATAATAATAATAATAATAATGACAATAGCAATAATAATAGTAATAATAATAACAATAATAATCATAATAATCATAATATAAATAATAATAATAATAATAATAATTAATAATATTATAAAATAACATTAAAAATCATAATAATAACAACCGCACCCCACCTTAAACAAAACCCCGATATAAATAAAACCCCTCAGATAGCGGCGATTTATACCTTATTGTTTTCCCGATGCTTTCGTAATCGAAAACGTCGACGCAAGAATGATCTGTCAACCGGCGGGAGTAATCGCATGCGTCAGAGTTAATGTCTTTTTCAATGGCACTTTTATGCAATGGCTTATACCGGGGTCCTTGTGAGTCCAGCTGCGTTGAGGGCCATGGGGTTTGCTTTGTGAATGGGGTGTTGTTGTTGCTGCTGTTGTTGTTATTATTGTTTTTGTTATTGTTAATTTGGTTGTTATTATTGTCATTACTATAACTATTATCATGATTTTTTTTTTATTGTTATTTATTATTATTATTTATCATTATTACTATTATTGTTTGTGTTATTGTAATGTTATCATTATCGTTATTATCATTATTATCCTCGTCATTATTAATACTATTATTGTCGTCATTACTATCATCATTATTATTGTTAATATTATTATTATAATCATCGTAATTATTCCTGTCGTCTTTGGTATTGTTGTTATCTTTATCCGCATTAAAGATATCATCATTATCATTATTGCTATTCTTTCTCTGTCTCTGTATCTCTCTCTCTCTCTCTCTCTCTCTCTCTCTCACACACACACACACACACACACACACACACACACACACACACACACACACACACACACACACACACACACACACACACACAACATACAATAAATGCACAAGTTAATGGTGGAAGATCCGGTATTTCACCAAACCAATTTCATCACACTCAGATAGTCTCGTACATTATCTCTGTTTATTCCATTCCATTTCTTTCGATAGATTGATGCGAAACAGAAACGAACTTTTTGCTCTCTGCTTTCGAAATCTGCTCCGTGTTCAGCTTATGAAATAATCTATTATGAAATCTATCTGTCTCTCCATATTTCAGACAAAATATATGTTTCGAGCTGTCTTTCCCTCTTTCTCTTTTACCTGTTTGTATGTTTCTTTCTCTAACTATGCACATATTTATCTGTCTCTCTGTCTATCTGTATATACATACATATATGTTTACATATAATATACATGTATATATATATATATATATGTTATATATATATATATATATATTATATATATATATATATACATATATATATATATATATATTATATATATATATATATATTGTAATGTACGGGTGCACATGCGCCGATTCTAAGGTCGATTTCACCTCTATGAGCCACGGCCAACGCAGCACAAGCCTCCAGAGACTAATTCATTATTTGTCAGTTGCCAAATCCAACCACCATTTAAGAACGACAGAGTCCCTGCCTGTAGGATTGCAATGATAATGTGGGCCTGGTTATTTTTATAACCATGATCGAAATTCTTACCAAGTCTCACTACTTGAATAGCGTTGAAGTCGCCAAGCGAAATAGATAAAGAATCATCTTCTAAATTAAATATTGTAAATATATTATGGCCGAAATGCACGGTTTCTGCTATAACTGTGTACTATTGGATTTTCTCCATATTCTTTCCCATATTTATCTTTTTCTATTATTCTTTCTCCTTGGCGACGTCTCCACAGTGTCGTGATAACC
>NW_020870475.1:579522-582022 GCF_003789085.1 Penaeus vannamei | reverse complement strand
GTGACATCAGCTAAGCGCTCTTAAAGGCGTGCGCTGGCATGCTCTGGCCTCCGATGGAAAGAAGCCACGGAATGTTCTCCACGTCAGTCTGAAAGCATTCGAGAACAAGTACCCGCACCCTCGTCTTTTGAAGCTGGATACAACTCGTCTTAATTCTGATGCAAGATATAATTAGCGAGTGCAAATCCATTTATCGATTAGCAAGATCAAGCGCTTTCCATTGAGACAGTTGCCGCTAAAGACAACTTTCTTTTGTGGCGACGATGCATTCAAGAGAAGTGTCATTAGTCGGCAATGTCTGGAGTTTCTCATTTCACTGACAGACTGCGAGGTTTGACGGTCAGCTGTCCCGCCCGAACCTGTTTACGTGCGAGAAAATCGGTCGGGAAAGGTAGGTCTTTAGTGATCAAGAATTAGGGCTTTGTAAATACCAAATTCGAATCTATGTGTTATTTCTTGGGTTGCCAATAAATATGAGACAATGATGCATTGCTAATGAAAGTTGCAAAAGCGATGTTGATTCGTCCATTTCGTCCATAGGAAGGGATGAATGCGGGAAGTTCTTATCTCGAAATGGCAGAGCGCGCAAACCATCGCTGGCGGTCGATAAGAGATAAGAGCCCGTTCTTCGGGCTGCATCAGCTGACGCGAGGAGACACCGTGTGGCAAGAGGGAGTCTCTGCGGCGCAGCATTACCAGAGGTTCCTGGCCGACTAAGGGCGCCTCTGTGACCAGTGTACATCCGTTTTATTGAGCGCTGGTGTATAATTCGGACGCAAATAATTAATTACAGCTAAAAGGGGGGAGCCGAGGCGTCCTTCCGCGGGTAACGAGGCGCAGAGCCACTCGCGGGGGCGCCGCCCGACCGCCGATCAGTATTCAGAGGCGTCGGCTGGCGGCCACGAGCCCCGAGGGAGACGGACTAGGCCTAAGCAGAGTAAACACGTCGGCTCCTCGAACTCAAGTGCATTGTCCGCCGCCGCCCCGCCGCAGCATCCCCGAATCAGCGCCCGGGCGGCCATCTCCACACGCGGCGGAGGCTGCGGACAGACAGGCGACCCTCCTGCGCATCCCCGGGACACGAAGGCATTGCCGTCCGCGCCCCTTGCAGTGTCCCCCGCATGACCCGTTGCATGACGGGGCTCTCGTGTGGCAGGACGTCATGGCCCCTTGACAATGTCCTGCCACAAGCCTTTGTCACGACATAAACGAGTAAACAAATACACAAGATAACAAAAGGCATATGCACATGTGTATATAAACACGATAAACACGTATGTGTATGTATAAGTGTGTGTGTGGGTGTATATCTGTATGTATATATATACAGATAGATTGAGAGACTGACTGATAGATGGATTGATAGATAGACAGAGAGAGAGAGATAAAGAAGAGTGAGAGAAAGAGAGAGACAGAAAGAAACAGAGAGAGAGAGAGAGAGAAAGAGAGGGATTGAGGGAGAGAGAGAGAGAGAAAGCAGAGAGAGAGAGAAATAGGGAGAGAGTAACAGAGAGAGAGAGAGACAGAAACAGACAGACAGAGAGAAAGAGAGAGACAGACAGACAGAGACAGAGACAGAGAGAAAGATCCAAGCCTTACACTTACAGCTGTCTTAATGGTCCGCCTTCGGACCTTACCACGTGTTATTTCTCAGCTGTTTAAGAAATCCCAGAGTGATCAATACAGCGCATCTTGAACATTGTGGATCTGGGAGACCTCACACACACACGCTAGACACTGCCTGTGGAAAGGATCGAGTTGGTTTGTAAGGAATTGTTCGGACAGGCCAGGGGATCATTTTTTAAATTTTCATTTTCATTGTTATCATTACCGAGTCGGAGGTAGATAGGGGGAATTTTAGGATAAGAAGTGGAAATGTGTCTTTCTTTTAATGTATACAGTGCGTCGTCTCACTCTCTCGCTCTCTCTCTCTCTTCTCTCTCTCGGTCTTGCTCTTGCTCTCTCTCTCTCTCGTCTTGCTCTCGCTCTCTCTCTCTCTCTCTCTCTCTCTCTCTCTCTCTCTCTCTCTCTCTCTCTCTCTCTTCTCTCTCTCTCTCTCTTCTCTCTCTCTGACCCGAGTGAATCTTTTCTTTGACGGGACTGCGAATGTGAATATTATTAGAGACAACAATAAAGATGATAATAATTGTACTATCCGTCATAATGATAATGATAATGATGATGATGGTAATAGTAATAATAATATTGATGATAAGGATAATAACAAAATAATCAATAATAACAATAACAATAATGATAATAAAAATATGATAATATAGTAATAATAATAATGATAATTAATAATAATAATAATGATAACAAATAACAATAATAACAATAATAATAATAGTAATAAAAATAAAGAATATGATCATAAAAGATCAGTTATTTTCGTATGCTAAGCGACGCCATTCCTTCGGCCAGGCTTCTGTCCCGAACCCGCGCACCTCCTAATGAATTCCCAGTATATTTGTACCGGACGACGTCACCAGCTATAAAA
>NW_020870475.1:564522-569522 GCF_003789085.1 Penaeus vannamei | reverse complement strand
GTGTGTGTGTGTGTGTGTGTGTGTGTGTGTGTGTGTGTGCGTGTATGTGTGTGTGTGTGTGTGTGTGTTGCGCGTGGCCGTTCTCACATTCATTCCGCAACACCCAACCCAAAAACACAAACAACAGCAACCACTCAAAAACTACAAAGAAGAAACCCTTAGATTATTCACGATAATGAAAGCCGCGATGGTTTATATTGGGAAATTTATCCTCGCCTTTTCAAACCATTCCTTCTATAGTGTAATTGGTTGTAGTTCAGGTGCGAGGTACACCTGAGAACCTGTCCTGGCCTTAATTATTTATTTGCGTTCCGTTTACCTGCCGGTCGCGTGTGCTGGCCCATCAAAGTCTGAATTAATAGGCAATTAAGGTTTTCCTTACCTGTATTTTGGTGAGGTTTTATAGGCACTAACAAAGTCGCTCGCTGGTGCCGTAATAGCGACAGTCGTGGTTATTGCCAAAAATATTAATTTACGGAGATTATGACCAGATAGTGTCCATATTGGTTCCTTCTGTGGGGGGGGGGGAGAAAGGGGGGGGGAGGCTTAGTCAAGTAGGTAATAGTAAGTAGGAATTGAATTGTGTGAGTGTGTTTTCATTTGTTTGTTCGCTTATTTATTCTTTATATATTCCCAAAGTAATATACATAATTGGTATTTGTACTTACAGATCATTATTTTTTGTTTTTTTTATCTATTGACGTTGTAAAGTGAAATAGCGTTGATTTTATCAAAGTCAACATGGGTGTAAAGCACAATGCAATTACAGTAAAAAAAGAAAAAAAACAACTTAATACTCAAAATTCACGTCAGCAAAACAGTTCACTGTTTCATTTAAAAAGAGATAAAGAAAGAAAGAAGAAAGAAAGAAAAAATTAAGTCAAAGATAGAATAGCAAATTCAGTGAAGTAACGTAGACGTGTGTGTGTAGTGTTCTTAGTCATTTATTAAGTACACATATTTTGTTATTTTATCACTGTCTTCCTGCAGTAAGTATTCTTTCTGTTCTTAATATTGCTTCGTCTGTGCAATTATCGTCACTTTTTATTATCTTGTTTCTTTTACTTGTCTTTGAAATTGCCTTTGGAGTTTTTTATGACCGTCTTTTGAGACTGACATCATAGTCATTTAAATATAATAATTATGATAATGATAGTCGTGTTAACCACTACTACTATACTAACTACTACTATTACTACTACTGCTATCACTATACTGTGCTTCTGATGATAATGATAATGATGCTGGTGATGCTAATCATGATGAATGATAGTAACAATGATAATGATTGTTATAATGGTGATAATCATAATAGTGATGATAATAATAACGGTAATGGTAATAATGATAATGGTAATAATATTAATGATAACATCAACAACAATGACAGTAATGATAATAATAATAATAATAATAATAATAATAATAATAATAATAATAATAATGATAATGATAATAATTACGAAAAGGATAACCCTAATAATAATAATGGTAATAATGATAATGATGATAATAACAATAGAAACAACAATTATAAGGATAACGATAAGGATGACAACAATAACGATAATGACAATGATTATAATGATAGCAATATGATAAAGTAACGATGATAATAATAATTGTAATAATGATAATAATAATGAGAAGGAAAAGCATTTAGAGAGCGCATACCTCCGCCAAGGCAATAGGGTCACTGATGCAATAAAAATATTCCCACTTGAAGAATTTCATTATTATTACCTCTTTCTCAAGCACAATGGTGACGTCCGTAAAGATAATGATGATGATGATGATATGACCCATCTCAGTTAGGCCCAAAAAAAGGTAAAACTTAAGATAAAATAATAATGATAATAATGATAATAATAATAACAGGCCAACGTTACCAAAAACATAACCTCCTTGGCGGAAGCAATAACAATAATTATAATGATAATGATAATTATGATGATAAAGAAATATTAGTGACAGTAAATACGATAATGATAGTAATGGCAATAAAGATAATCATAATAATGATACTGATACAATGAAATCAAGAAGATAAGAATAACAAAAGCAAAAGCAATAAAACAGCTATTATAAGATCATCAACAACCACAATAAAGAAAAGTAATAACAATAACAAAATAACAACATAATTACAACATTAACAACAGTAACAACCTCACACAAACTCAGTGACAGCAGCTGCCTGCCCTTCGAAAGAGACCGGTCTGTCAGTTAGTCAGTTAGTAAGTTAGCCATTCGGTTTGTAGGTCAGTCAGTTGGTCAGTAAGTCAATTAGTCGATTAATTGGTAGTTCAGTCAGTCGGTAAGTAGGCCAATTAGTTGGTTAGTTTGTAGCTCAGTCGGTTAGTAGGTCAGTCAGTCAGTTAGTAGGTTGGTCAGTCGGTAGTTAGTAGGTTGGTCAATCGGTTAGTTAGTAGGTCAGTTGGCTAATAAATAGGTCTTTTAAACCGTCAAGAGGTCAATTAGTTTGCCAGTGGGTCATTTTGTCAATTAGTCACTCAGTCAATAGGTCAGTCAGTACTTCGGTCCGTCAGTCGGTCAACTAGTCAGTCAATAAGGCAGTTAGTCAGTCAGACAGTAAGTTTGTCAGATCGTCGGTCAGTCAGTCAGTGATTTGGTCAGTTAGTAAACCGGTCAGTTAGATGGCCAAATATTCATTATTCAATCAGTCATTCAGTGATTTGGTCAGTCAGTAAACCGGTCAGTTAGTTGGCCAAATATTCAGTCAGTCAGTCAGTTAGTAGGTCAGTCAGCCGGTCAGTTAGTAGGTCAGTCAGTCAGTCAGTCAGTTAGTAGGTCAGTCAGTCGGTCAGTTACCCATTCTGTCGGTCAGTCGGCGTGTTTGTCGGGACTGAAGAAAATCGTTGTTATCTCTCTTTCACCGGAAATGTTCTCAAACTAACCGAGGAAATAAAGGTCGGATTTTTTGTCGTCGTCGCGTGAATAATTATAAGAAAACGTTTCGTGACATTTTCTTCTATCTCTTTTGACGAAATATATTTTAGCGTCGTCTTTTTTTTTTTTTTTTTGTCGTTGTTTTTGGTATGTGAACCTTTTCTTGCTTGCAGTATGTCGGGAATTTCGACGGCGTCTGGAGATGATTTTGGGAAAACTGTTGCTTATATTAGGTTTTCATCATTTATAGCAAGATGTTCTCTTTCTGTCTGTCTGCTGTTCCCTTTCTGTCTGTCTGCTGTTCCCTTTCTGTCTGTCTTTTTCTCTCTTTCTCTTTCGCTTTCTCATTCTCTCTTTCTCTTGCTTTTCTATCTCTTTCCTCTCAGCTGGTATCTCATTCTCTCTCTCGCTCTCTCTTTCTCTTTTTCTCTTTCTATCTATCTAATCTATCTATCTATCTGTCTGCCTCGCTTGCTCGCTCAGTTTTTATCATTTGCTGTTTCATATCCAATTTTCTCTATTTATTTTCTTCATCTTCATCTCCTTCTTCCTCCTCCTCGCCATTGTCGTTTCTTTATTTGTTTCTGCTGTTTACTTTTTCGATACCTTCTTGCACTTTTTATTTGTATTCTTGTCCCCCACCCTTTCTCCTCCTCCTCCATCTTCCACTACCTCTCATTAACATCTTTCTTCTTTCTCATCATATTCTACTTCCTTGAATATTTGTCTTCATTGTCTTCCCTTTCTTTATCTTCATCTTCATCGTCATCATCATCATCTTCTTTTTCTTCATCATCATCATCTTCTTCCCTTCTTCTTCTTCTTCTTCTTCTTCTTCTTCTTCTTCTTCTTCTTCTTCTTCTTCTTCTTCTTCTTCTTCTTCTTCTTCTTCTTCTTCATCATCATCATCTCTTCTTCTTTTTCTTCTTCTATTTCTTCTACTTCTTCTTCATCATCATCATCTCTTCTTTTTCTTCTTCATTTCTTCGTCTTCTTCGTCTTCTTCTGTTCTCTCTCCTGAGTTCCATAACTTGATAATGTAGAAAATACCTCTAGAATTCCTCTCTACCTGTCCGTGTATCATCTGAGCACGCACTGTTGCACTGATATGCTATTCTCGTATTATGAAACAAAGTCATTAGTTTCGTGACGACATACGAACGTTAACTTTATGAAACGAATACGTCATGTGGAAATCTACTGGTCATTCATCTATTTGTACTTCTTTTCAAAACGTTTTCCGCAAGTAGAGTATTGTTTAAAATGTTCTCTGCGTGTAAATTTTTGTTCAAACGTTTTCTACTTGTAAATTATTGTTCGGAACGTTCTCTATATTTTTATTCTTGTTCAAAACATTCTCTACATGTATAGTATTGTTCAAAACGTTCTCTACATGTAGATTATTGTTCAAAACGTTCTCTACTTGTAAATTCTTGCTCGAAACGTTCTCTACATGTAATTTTTTGTTCAAAACGTTCTCTACGTGTAAATCATTTTCAAAACGTTCTCTACATGTATGTTATTGCTCAAAACGTTTACTGTTTCATATTCACTCGCTGAAAAAATAAATTGTGTCCACAGAAATGTTCATATCAGTAGCATAAACAATAGACATTTTTTCAGGCTGACATGATACTTGTAAGCAACGGCAAACGGCCGCTTCCTACTTATGGAAAGTAATTTTGTACTTTCACTTTCATCGGCTTTTCTTCTCACTGAACTGTCTCCCTCCTTCCCTACCAGTTCATACGAAGATAATAATAAAAAAAAAGAAAAAAATCAATCTGAATTATCATCTTGTTCATAAGATAATAATAAAAAAAAATCAATCTGAATTATCATCTTGTTCATAAGATAATAAAAAAAAACAATCTGAATTATCACCTTACAATCTATCCTTCCTTCAAAACCCAATCACCACCGATCACTCTCTTCTAAAACGTACAATAACGCGATTTAAAGAGCCTCCCACGGAACGTTCTTCAGACAAGCGAGACAGCGACGCCCCTGCGAACGGCGGCTCCATGAAGTCATTGCCAAAGACGTTGTGTCTTGGCGCGGTTTGTTTCTCCCTCCGTGGTCGGAATGGC
>NW_020870475.1:549522-552022 GCF_003789085.1 Penaeus vannamei | reverse complement strand
ATGATAAAGATAATTAAAATGATAATGATGATAATGATAATAACAACAACGATAATAATAGTAATGATAACGATAATAATAATCATAATGAAGATCGTGATAATAAAAATGATAGCAATATTATTCAAAGTATCATTAATAATGATTAAATAATTGCAAATATGATAATGATAATAATAACAACGATGAAAATAACAACAACTAAAACAAAAATAATAATGGTGATAATAATAATAATGATATTGATAATGATGATGATGATGATGATAATAACAATGATGATGATGATAATAATGATGATGATAATGATAATAATGATAATGATAACGATAACAATAATGTTAATAATGATAATAATGATAACAATAATAATGATAGTAATAATAATGATAATGTTATTATTTTTAACAATAATAATATAAAGAATAACAACAACAATAATAATAATAATAATGAAAATGATAATGATGATAGAAATAATAGAAATGACAAGGAGGATGATAAAAATAGTAATATTATCATTATTATCAATATTCATCATCAGTATAATTCTGATAGTTATTGTAATTATTTCTATCTCTATTATTATCATCATTATTGTAGATGTTGTTGCTGTTATAAAAGAAATGTTATTAATAATGATGATAATGAAATTATGATAATAATAATGATCATGAAATAATGATGATGATAATCTTAACAATAGTAATGATAATGATAATAACATAGGTTATAATAGAAATAATAACAAGTATAACAACACCAGAAATGATAACAAAAAATATACCATAATAATTAAAATAAAGATATAATTGCTACTACTAATGATATTAATGATGACTATGTCACTGATGATGATTGTTGTAGTAATAATTTAAGTAATAATGATAAAAATAGTAAAGATAATGATAATAATGATAATGACAATAATAATAATAGTAATGATAATAATAATAATAATAATGATAAAAAAATAAAATAATAATAATAATAAACAACAACACGACAATAATGATAATATCATAACTTAATTAATAATAATAATAATAATAATAATAATGATAATGATGGTAATAATCATGATGATGATAATTATAGTACTAGTAATGATAATGATAATAATAATAATAATAATAATAATAATAATAGTAATAATAATAATAATATAATTAATAATAATAATATAATAATAATATAATAATATAATATAATAATAAATAATAATAATAATAATAATAATAATAATAATAATAATAATAATGATAACAATGATAACATACAGTAATAAAACACCAATAATATGATGTTAATAACAATATAATAATAATGATAATAATAATGATAATAATATAATAATAATAATAAAATAATAATAATAACAAATAATAATCATAATGATAACAATAACAATGATAATTTTGATGATAGAAATGATAATAATAATGATGCTAACAATAATAATAACAATAACAATGAGAGTAATAATAATAATAATAATAATAATAATAATAATAATAATAATAATAATAATAATAATAATAATAATAATAATAATAATAATAATAATAATAATGATAATAATAATAGCAATAATAATAATAATAATGATAATAATAACAACAACAACAACACAAACAACAACAATAATAATACTAATAGTAATAATAATAATAATAATAATAATAATAATAATAATAATAACAATAATGATGATGATAATGCTGATAACAACAACAGTAATAATAAGAATAATGATCATAACATTAATAATGGTTATTATTACAATGACTGTATTCATAAGAATAATGATGATAATTATAATATTGACATTAACAACAAAAGACTGAAATAATGATAACAACAATAATGATAATAATGATAATAGTAACAAGAATAATAGTTAAATATTGTCATTATAATCACTATTACTAACAGTGTTATTGTGATTAGGATTATTATTATCGTTATTATAGTTATCATCATTATCATTATTATTGTAATGATGATAATAGTAATAATAAAATTAGTAATAACGATAGAAATAATAATATTAGTAATAATGATAATAATAGTAAGGAAAATAAAAATGATAATGATAATGATAATAATAAAAAATATAGTGAAAAAGCAATAACAAAGACATAGACAATGGTATTATTAATGTATTAATGACAATAATATTTGAAATAATAGTGACGATATTGATGATGAAACTCATTCTAATGATAATAACGAGAACAACAAAAATGACAGTTACTCAAAGAACAACAACAATAATGATAATGATAATGGTGATGATAATAATGTTAATAATAATGATAATAATAATGATAATGATAGTGATTGTGACGATGATGATAATGATAACGATTATAATGATTAAAATGGTTAATAATATAGTTGTTATTTTTTCTTTATTCTAACTCTTATTGCTGCTAATGATTGTCATTGCTTGTATGTTATTATCAGTAATAATGTTATCAACATCACCATATTTATC